>JAGDQP010000092.1:199748-211412 GCA_022664845.1 Lepisma saccharinum
TATATATATATATATATATATATATATATATATATATATATATATATATGTGTGTGTGTGTGTGTAGCCGTTCATGAGATATACACGGTTTAATATGTGACCTTTGACCACGAGGTAACCACTTTTTTCACAAATTGTACTTAGTGCCTACGTTCAAAATGTGAAAGCAGAATTTCAATATCTGCCCTCTGCTTAGGTTGTAGAGTGTGTTATAGAAACTGACTTCAAATTTCTGTTATAATCTCTGCTATGTTAAATAGGGGTTGGAAAAAAGTGCCCGTAGTCTTTTATAAGTAAGGAATTCCCCATAGCCTCTGTGTTGTGCTTGTAAACCCGTTGCTTATGTAATTTCTGCTATGTTAAAATAGTGGTAGTAGCCTTTTATAAAATGTGGGGGTTAGGTAATTTCTGCTGTTAAATATTGGTAGAATCGGTTTATGTGAGGTTAAATAGCGTAACTAGCATATATTGCTGCTATGTTAAATATTGGTTGGACCATCGCTTCGTAGCCTTTTATGTAATCTCTGCTATGTTAAATACGGGGTAGGTTGTAGCCTTGTCGTTTTTTTTTCATCATAATCTACCAAAATCCAAAGTTTGGTGATAATCCGACGAAAATTTGGCAGTCAGGAACCAATAGGCTCCCCTATACCGTGGCTCGTCGTAGTCTTTAGCAAATACACTACGGCTACTGGGGAAAATAGTCTGCTATAACCACCTATTGCATGTTCTGTATTCCTTCAGGGTTCTACAATATGGCTCATAGTCTTTTATGTAATAGATTAAATTCTAATTAAATTCACAACAACCCCAAGTGTATTTAGGGGGGTTAGGGCGTAAAATCGCCCCGTACTCTTTTATAATGTGAATTAAATTGAATGTTAAATAGGGGGTGAAAAATGTGTTCATTGCCTTTTATGCCATGTTAATTAGGGGTTGGAAAAAGGTGCCGTAAGTATTCCTGTGTAATCTCTGCTATGTTAAATAGGGGTCGTAGCCTTGTGCACTATGTTGGGGGGTGTAATATTAAATAACAGGGGTCGCAGCCTTTCATAGTGTTGTAGTGTAATTTCTGCTATGTTAATGGGGGTGCCGTTAAAAATATATTCATTGCCTTTATGTCATCTTAAATATGGGTTGAAAAATAGAGTCATACTCTTTTACAAAAAAAAGTAATTAAAAATAAGGGCCGTAAAAGAGAATAAAATGTACCCAAATCTAGTTCCAAAAAAGTAACCACATTTGGTTCCAAAACTCATGACACCATGTATCGTACAGCCCTGGAAAATTGACTCGTGGCTATCAGGCGACCTAGGAAAAAAGGGCCATTTTTTAAGAAAGTGCAGTCAAGTGCCCCCACTTACTCACGGGCCCATTCTGAAAAATAGTAGGATAACTTAAAATAATAACGGGACTCGCAACTTGGTCTAGGCTACTTTGTATAACAGGCAATGAAAGTTAGACATCAATTCCGGATGGTTGCTTAAGGAACGGATCCAAGCCTATGGTCATGTACTGGAGAATCCAATAACAGAAAAAATTACACTTCCCTTTGTAAATTTCAGAAATTCTGTAAATTGAAAATATTTCTTATAGATGTACAATTGGTGCTTGAATGGAATAGAAACAATTTACATAACTTTACAATCATTACAACAATCCATTCAAAGATATTATTAGACTCCGCTTTATAAGACTCACCGATGAGACTAACCACATAGTCTGTTACATGGATGTCGCTACCCACAAATACATTATCAAAGAAGTTGTCCCAAAGAGTACGCGAGAACTCTTTGGTAACCTCCAAGGCGCACTCTTTGGGAAACAGGAGTCATTTCGGGAAAATTCTTCCAGATGTCTGCACATGCAAGACCCTCGAAACAAAGACATGCTAAACAATCCTGTATGTATTAATGTTTTCTACCATGCAACAAAAGTACTGTATTTAGCTACTATATTAGACTATTTTCTTAACTAACAGTACTAAAATATTACATCAAAAATTCAAAAAAGTTATTTTTACCTTATCTTCTGTTGGAAGGGACACGTTAACCTCCCTCTTCTTGGAATCAACTCTCAAACAAAGACGCATCAAACAGCGTAGGAATAATAATTCTGTGTATTACCACTTCAGCGTAATTGGCGCTACGCGCACTTAGGGCGTGCGTGCTCTTTGGTAACCATTCATATTTATATATTTACATGCTAGCGCCCATAATTTTGAAGATATTTGAACCAAATTTTATTATATTGTTTCTAGGCTTAATAGGTCTGCTAAGTTCGTTAATGAGCAAAATCGGCCCAAGGGGGTGGACGGGGGATGAAATCGGTTTGAAATTTTGAAAATATATATTTATATAATTACACGCTAGTGGCCATAATTTTGAAGATATTTGAACCAAATTTTATTATGTTATTTCTAGGCTAAATAGCTCGACTAGGTTCGTTAATGAGTAAAATCGGCCCAAGGAAGTGGTTGGGGGAGGGGGTTGAAATTTTGAAAAAATTATATATGAGCCCATATGGAGTTTATAGGGAAACTTTGTCTGCATAAATTATAGTACTCCCTAAGAAGTTTACGGTGACACCAGTGATTCAGGGGTTGTGGGGTACGAGTGAGGGTGGAGGTGAAACTTTGAAATTTTTAAAACCATGTCTTGTGGAGTAACGTTGAAAAGCTCTTGATGATTAATCTATAAATCAATAACTAGTTTCTCGATAGCGCTCATATTTCGTTAGGGGTACATAAGGTGGCGGGTTTCATTGGGCCTGTTAATGTCAATTGGAATATCACTGTATTCAGTTCTAATAACGAAAGGTTTGCACGGTAATTAGTTAACCTATTAGGGTAATTAGTTACCGTATTTAAAATTTTATAATGGAAATAAAATGATAAAATTATATTTACTTAAAATGTTTTTATTCTGCACTTACCCCAATAAATTCAATCAAAAACACTTCGAAATCTACCTCAGCCTGTAGGCCTGCCAAAAGGAATTTTTTGCACTGACATCACTGTAAGGCTGCCTATTAAATAAAAGTGCATACAAAAGGTCGATTTGGACCATGGTAGGCTCCGTATCTCGAAAACGGCAACTCCTTTTAAAAATAAGCATCAATTGGCCCTTATGGAGCCCGCAATTGACCCCCAACCCCCCTGGTATCAACCACCTAGGGCTAAAGCGACAGAACAGACACACCTTTCGATCATTTGTGAAAATTTTGTAATTGGACTAAAAAAAAAGTCATACATTTTGAACCCCTTCACCGATTTTGACGTGTGATAAACCGTTTAAAAGGTATTCAAGCGTAGATTACGATTCCGCAAGTTTCAGCAGCCTATATGGTCTGGAATCAGTGCTATCTATCATTTCGAACCACCCCGGGGAGGTCCTACCTACCCATCTTTTTCTGTGTCTTAGTATGGCAAAGAGCTTTCAAATGCAAGTTTAAGCATCAAAATCGGGCTTATAGTTCGCTAGATCCGAAATTATCTACATATATTTGAATGCCGCTAACAGACTCGTTTGTGGGCGAGCGTCACTCGAAGAACTACCGTTCGTCAAGGTATTTTCCTGTTTCGAACTAGGTTTTCAAACTGGTGATTATTTAGGAGGTTGCTTCTCTCCTTAGAGACCTATTTAATGTAAGTGCTAATGTGTGTGTGTGTGTGTGTACTATACTACATTATTCGCAACAATTGATCCTAAACAAAAAAGTACACTGCTGGAAGTCTTACAAGTAAACCTACCTATGTTTCAAACTGCTTTTTCGACCAAACTTGGCAGAGGACTAGGGTACATCAGGAAACCACCAGAAAGCATGATTGAAGGTGCTTTCATCCATAAAGACGAGCGAAGTGGCCAAAAGTTTGATTCAAAAGAAAAAGTACGGTAGTGTGATCTAAGTCGAAACACACACGATTATTTGTGAAATGCTTAAAATAATGGAAAACAAATAAATATGAATTGATACCAAGTCAGTGCACTATCTTTTAAATGGTATGTTTGTCATGACCGCCATCTTGAAGTCTGCTATTTTGAATCTTGCTTGATTTTTTAAATGGGAAGAGGGTCATTTAACATATCAATCTGGGCTAGAATTTTACCAGAAATACATTGGTGAAGTTAGTTTTGCCATAAACTATTTTTAGAGAGATAATGAGATGTGACATCAATATACAGTTTATTGAAATGTCTGGAAATGCACTGTTCTTATTGAAACACCGTAAGCAATGAAAACCTAATGCACAAATAATGAGCACTAGATAGGTGGTCCCCAATGGTCATTACTTGTGCTGTTTCAAGAAGAACAGTGTATTTCCAGACTCCTCAATCAAATACGCATACTAATGTCACATCTCATTATCTCTCAAAAATACATTTATGGCAAAACTAACTTCACCAATGTATTTCTGGTAAAATTCTAGTACAGATTGAAAGGAATGAATTTAAAATAAAACGTATATTTGTATTGACAATTTTAAACATTAGTGTTCTTTATTTCATTATTATTATTTTCAACTATGTGTAGTGTGACTTATTGATTTGTTCTAAACCCTTGACGCAAAGATAGGAAAATCGAAATACATAAATAAGACATTGTAACATGCTTAGCAATTAAAATATGTAGTAACATAAATAACACTATTTTCTGTATTTTTGCAATAATATGTTGTTCTCATAGAGCTTTTCTCAGTTGGAACGGTCCGGAACGCGTTCCGGTAAACCTTTAGAACTTGCTTACTCTCTAAACACATACTTTATAAAGTTCTCTGAAAAATAATTTTCAGAGGACATTAAGTAACTTTAAAATGACCACGGTGAACTTAAGACAATACAGGGTGAGCACAAAAACAGTCCCTGATTTCGAAAGGTTATAACTTAAATACCAAAAGTACTATTCTGCTCAAACTTTCACACTACCTGCATCAACTCAAAACGTTTTTGGTGGCATTGATTGGAATTACATAAGTCGATGTGCGCGCCACCTGTAACGCGGGAAACATCGAGACGATAATCCAGCTCCAACCACACGTTGTGAAGAGTGTCCGGTACGATAGAGTTAACAGCTGCATTGATGCGTTGAGGGGTTCGTATAAAACAAGTTCTATCTACTTTCACTACCCACAACAATGAATGATCTTCAGAATTTAATGAATATTCATTAAGTTTTGTGATTATTTTTAGAGGTTAATTTTATTTTTCTTAACGTGCTTTTTTGTATTGAAGAAAATTTAATGTTGATGTGTTGGGTACGTGAAAACGTTCTAACCCTTTCTGGTATGCATCTAGAAGTACGTACAGCACAAAATAGAACTCACCTAGGACTGCATAATAACAATAGCAATCGATGATCTTTTGATATCTTTCTGGTAGGAGACCAAACCAATTCCGTTTAAAGTCCTGAGCTTTATGACCTTAGGGTGGTTGAAAAGCTAGAGCGCTCGTTTTCTGCACGCGCGTGATCACAGGTTCAAATCCCGCCGGGGTCAATTGAACGGAGTGGTTCGGATCTTACTTTACCAAAAACTGTAGGTCCCGTCCTTATAAGCTCACCAGCTTACTCATTAGAATTATTCTGCGGTAGTTTTTACAGCCTCTACATCACAAAGTTTTATGAGTGAAGGAGTTATGCAAAGTGCGAAACAGGTGGTATTCTGTAGGGATCAAGTCAAGAGAATAGGGCAGGTGGGGTAAAACCTCCCAAGCAAAGTCCATCAGTATTGACAGGTAATCACAGTAGCATGTGGCGTAGGGTTATCATGGTGTCTAGTGACTCTTTCCTGATTTACGAGCCCTGCCTGCTTCAATCGCAATGCTGCTTGTAGTTTTTCCAACTGTTGACAGTAGAAGGTAGTTCCAAGAGCCCCAGTGAATTATACCTTTGACATCCCACCACACACTTAACAGAACCTTCTTGGGATGAAGTTCTGGTTTCGGCATTGATTAAGGCCGTTCAGAAACGCGACACACACACACAGTCCTTCAACGCGTCACCCGTGACAATGCGTGTCAAGAATCTGTCAATTTTGTACCGGCAAAGCAAGGAAACACAGGTCGCAACTCTCCCTTTCCGTTCAGTGGTCAATCAGCTTACGTGGAACCCAACAATCGAACTTTGTGGTGAAGCCCAGCGAGTCAAGCCATTTTTCAACTGTTGTTCTGTGTACCTGGAAGGTTTCTGCTAATTTCTCTACGGTTCGATTCAGGCTATTTAGTATAGCTTGGTCGAAATCCTCTTCAGAAAACAATAATGGACGACCGTACTTGATCTTGACAGTTTCTGCCTCTGTCGCTTAAGTTTTGAAACCAGTCACATGTGCTACCGCAAACTACATCTTCACCGTACACTTTCGGTAGGTTGCGGCCGCATTAATGCCTTTTTCGAACTCAAAAAGTAAAAAGTGCCTGATGTGCACCTATATCGGTCTCCATTTCTCCGACACGATATACAGGGTAAGTCAAAATGATGGACCCGATTTCATAAATTTATTTTGTGAAATATAATGAACATATCTTAATGTGAGCTACGCGCAAGGAAAGGCAAAAGTTCAAAGTTTAGTTGAGTTTAGTTTATGTCCCGCGTGGTTGCATTGTCTACCGCTACGCGGCGCTGGAAGCAGTTAACGAAAATGGCGCTGACTGGAGAGCAGAAATCGTTCTGTGTGCTGGATTACCATGTAAACAACTCTGTGATGAGTGTTCAACGGCATTTCCGTACCAAGTATGGCAGAGACCCACCTACTGGAAAAACCATTCGTACGTGGTATGAAAAATTCAGAGATACGGGCTGCATCTGTCAGCGAAAATCGACTGGCCGTCCTTCAGCTGAGGAAGAGACAGTGGAACGTGTTCGCGCCAGTTTTGTGTGGAGTCCACAGAAGTCTACCTACCGAGCAGCGAGGGAACTTGAAATGCCACAGAAAACTGTATGGCGAATTCTGCGGAAACGTTTACAAATGAAATCCTATCGCTTGCAACTGCTACAAACCTTAAGAGACACTGATTATGCTGCTCGAGCGTCTTTCTGTGCTGATTTTCTCACGTTAATGGAAGATGATGGGTTCGCCGAAAGGTTACGTTACAGTGATGAAGCGGCGTTTCACCTTTCTGGGAATGTGAATAGATACAACGTAAGGATCTGGGGAACTGATAATCCCCACGCAGTTGTGGAACACTAACGCGATTCACCCAAGGTGAATGTGTTTTGTTCCATTTCCCCTGAAAAGATTTATGGGCCCTTTTTCTTCCTTGAACCTACTGTGACAGGACATGTTTTTCTTGATATGCTGCAACAATGGCTCCTTCCACAGCTCGAAGAGGATAGTGCAGATTTCATTCTTCAATTGGATGGTGCCCCTCCGCATTACCATGGCAGCGTTCGGGATCATCTCAATGAGGCATTGCCACAGCGCTGGATAGGCCGTGCATCTCAGGAGGATCGAGTTCTCATTCGTTGGCCACCTCGTTCCCCCGATCTGACCCCGTGTGATTTCTTTTTGTGGGGTTTCATAACGGATCGTGTTTACGTACCACCACTTCCAACAACATTGGGTGACCTTCGCGCCCGCATCACAGCAGCCATTGCAGAGATTGACCGTGACACACAAGGTTCGGCAGGAGATAGACTATCGGCTTGATGTGTGTCGTGTTACGCGAGGTGCTCACATAAAGCACTTGTGATGTGACTGAAAAAAACTTTGAGAGTTACCCTTCTTACCACATGTATTACATTCACATATGTTCATTATATTTCACAAAATAAATTTATGAAATCGGGTACATCATTTTGACTTACCCTGTACTGTCCCTGTCTGCTCGTCCACACTTACTGCCTGTGGCTGGGATGTTCCCCGTTTATGTTGCTACCGATTCACGCACTGGCAGCGCCATCTGTGAGACCATTACTCTGCTAACCTGTGACATGTCAAAACGGATGTTTCGCACTTACCCAATAGTTTTTATTTTTTTATTATTGCTACGTAACTCAGACAATAGGCAAATATTTGTCAAGTGCCTTACATTGCAACTTATTTTTATTCCCGTCGTATCTAAGAGAAAGAGATATGTTTATACAAATTTATTCTGTTATGACATGATATGGTAAAGTTCCGGTAAACCAATATTCAAAAAAACAATAACATGGGCATGTATAAATTGTATATAGAAGTATGGCGTACGTTACTGATGGAAGATTTTAAGTCATACTGAAATTTGGCCTAAATTAAGGCAAAACACTAATGTAACTGCATTTGAAAATAAGTATGTAAACAAGGAATGGAGTACAGTAACAATATAACTAATATTTACAAAAAAATGGTAAAGGAAGTGAAGAGAAAGACGTGTTCTCAATTATTTAATTAATAGTAGTTTGTGAAATGTGGATTTCCTGTAAGTAAAGTATCCAAAAACGGAAATCAAGCTAAATACTTAAATTCCGATACAATCACTCGGGACTATACCATACTTAACACACGAATAATAGTAATACCAGTATATGTTGCTAGCCTTAGATAGCACTCACAAAGATCTGCACTCTCTATTTGGGAAAAGAACTTTGGTTATAGAAGCTTTCGATTCGGAGAAAGTTATGTGGCCTAAGTGTTTAAGTTTATTTTAGTAATGTTTATTATAGCTAATCTAAAATATTGGACTTCGTGAACTCTGCTCATAAAAATATTTTAGAAAGGGAAAATAATAATAATAATGTGATGAAAAATGGAGATAAGGTGCTATTTCACATCACAACACTTTGGCAATGATTGCTACAAATTTATGGATGGCTCTTTGGCCCATGAATAACTCTGTTAGTGTACTAACGATTACATTGCAATTGGTTATGGCGCAATATTGTGAGACGTGTCATGTGCTATGATGATGTCAAAATCTGGATTACAACGGAGTAACGTGTAGCGATATAAAGTGAAAAATTGTGATAGCTGCGAATGGACATGTTTGGTATTAATTTTGTGTTGTCATATAATTGATCTTGAAATAAGGTGTGCTACGTTGGTACGGAGTGTTTCGAGATATAGTAATAAATTAGGAAAATTAATCAATAGAGTGGAATGTGGTTCCTAGGACATGATGTAAAAGGATGTGTAGGTTTGGATGTGTGTTTTGGTCGGCGGAAATATAGAATGTAAATCTGTAGGTTAACACAGGCAGCAGGAAAATTTGTAGGTGGTTATTTGGTTTGGTTTTCAGTCCCCAAGTGTTCTATTAAGTCTTTTGACGAGTTTAAGTCGATTTCTGGCTTTTGTAATGATGTTCTGAAGAAGAGGGATCCAACTTAGATTATAATCAATCAAATATTATGTCAAGGTAAGATTTTGAATGTTTGATTGGTTCATGTAAAACTTTGGCAATGAGTCGAAGAGCATTTCATTTTATGCAGGATCGACGTTTTGAGGTAAGAATACGATAGTTTCTGGCTTATTGGAATTTATGGTAAGCCTCTACTTACCGCAGAATGATATGAAGATCTTAATTGCGTCATTCGTTGTGCGACTGATATGTTGAATAGTCTTACTTAAGGCTAGGAGGTCGGTGTCGTAACACATTGAAAGATGTATATGTTCTCTGGTAAGCGGAATACGTCTGTTACAAATGGTAATTTCAGGTGGAAGCGATAAGACTTAGCCTTACGTTACACCTCAATGGAGAAAGATAAAGTGGGAGACTTCGGAGTTTATAGATACATATGATAAACGGTTAGTGAGGAAGTTGAAGATGAAATGTAGATAAGCAACGGGACGTTGAGATAAGCGAATTTTATGAATGAGTGCTTTATGCCAGACTTTACTGAATTATTTACCTCAATCGAAAAGAAAGAGACATGATGGATATGATATGTTGAATTGATTAGCTATCATGATAATGAGATGAAGAGTTAATCGTTAATACTGAAAGTAGGAGGGAAAATTTCTTGATATAAATAGCAGCATACTCAGTATTGTATATTGTACTGAAGATAGTGTATTTTTTCCTACGGAACTACAATATACAGGGTCTTGCAAAATAACACTGACAAAATCATCTCACGAAATTCCTAATATGATGATAAGAAAAAAGTATACCAGGTGTATGCATAAGTTTTTGCCAGTTTTTGTGGTAAAGAAAACCCGTAATTTTCAAGGGAAACTAATTTTGTTTTATTCAAAATATTGGCCATCGGCTTCTACACATTTCGCCATCTTTCAGGTAATTGATGCATACCATGCCAGAAAAACTGCTTGTCTTTTGCGGCAAACCATTCGTCAAACCATTTTCCAACGTCTTCGAAATTGCTGAAGTGCTGCTCTGCGAGCGCGAGCCCCATTGATGCGAAGAGGTGATAGTCAGATGGCGCCAGGTCTGGGGATGTCCCATCCAAGCGATTTCAAGGTGTATCTCACTGTTTTTGCTGTGTGAGACGGCGCATTGTCGTGTAACACAATCACTTTGCCATGTCTTCGGGCACATTCTGGTCGTCTTTCGATCAATGCGTGATTTAAATTAATCATTTGTTGGCGATAGCGTTGTGCATTAACGGTTTCGCCGGGCTTCAAGAGTTTATAATACACAATACCGCTCTAGTCCCACCAGACACAATAGCATGGTCTTCTTGCCGAAGCGATTTGGCCTTGGTGTTGAAGGAAAGGTTTCGCCAGGTGAAAGCCACGATTTTTTCCGCTTCGGGTTTTCAAAATAAATCCATTTTTCGTCACGCGTCACAATTCGATACAAAAAGGATTCTCTTTCGTGGCGTTGTAGCAGCATTTCACAAGTGACTTTGCGATTTTCCGTTTGACGTTCATTCAAATCGTGTGGGACCCATTTACCCAGTTTATTGATCTTCCCCATTGCTCGTAAACGTCTGCTGATTGTTTCTTGTGACACATTTAATGCTTTTGCCAATTGCTGTTGAGTTTGAGTTGGGTCATCCTCCAATAACATCTGCAATTGCTCGTTTTCGCACTTTTGTGATGCAGCACGCACTGTCTTTCACATTGAAATCACCACTTTTAAATTGTCGAAACCATGTCTCACATGTTCTAATCGATGGAGCGTGTTCACCATATGTTTCTACCAGCACACGATGACTTTCAACAGCCTTTTTCTTTTGATTAAATAAGAAAAGCAATGCGTGCCGCAAATGTTCTTTTTCAGGCACAAACTTTGACATGATCACTGAACGATAAAACAAAGACGCTAGTGTTTGGCGGACTCAACTTGTGTGCGTTTGTAGTTTAATCAGACGAACAAAATGACGTATGTGTCAAATGAATACGCTGCGTACTTTTCGCTGGCGCCATCTCTTAGTTAAACCGGAAACTACGTATGCATACACCTGGTAGACCATCGAGGATGCACAAATGCTTCGTTTCGGCGCTGATAGGCTGCAGAAAGTGTTCGAAAAGGGAACTTTAGAACTTGAATAATTCGTTTGTTGTAAGTCAATATCTCAAACAAGCGGAAAGATTTCTTAAAAATATTTGGCTGCATAACAAACAGGAATAAATTACATATATTTCAACAAACGTTTAGTGTAGTTTGATTGCGGATTTCTGTTTCAGACCTTTAGAAAGTTCAGACATACTTGGGTAGACATCTTAATTTTAGTGCGACGTTTTTTAATCATACATATTAGTACAAAAATAGAAAATTGATGTGAATGGGG
>JAGDQP010000092.1:211512-223139 GCA_022664845.1 Lepisma saccharinum
TATATTGCCAACGGGATCGTCATATTGAAATCCCACATATTGGATGGTGGGCAATATTTCTCGAATTGTGAGAGGTCGTGTGACATATCAAACAACACAAAAATGTTCCCAAAAAGTCATTCCACTGGTCACGGGTGATCCACCTGCCACGGTGTCGTAGTTTTTGTCACTGAAGATCTCCTCAGGATAAATGAAGGGAAGCTAGAAGTGTCAATGACGAGACTTTCCAGACTGTGACAGGTACGTCCAATCTGATAAGTTCAATGATCTGTCGATGTGTGGCATATCATATAACCCAATGTGAAAGTCTGGTTCCTTGAATGTCCTATTCTTATGAACCGTATCGTACCTCACACACACTGACCCTATTAAAGCACTGTGCTGAATCGAAAAGTTTCACAGTCATGTGTTTTGGAGGTGGCTAACAAAGCAGTTGCGAATTCACGTGATCACGATTTCTGGGGAGAGAAGCAGTCAAGGCTTATCAGATCATTTCAACCTTCGCTACCCAGAAAGACGTCAAATTTCACATAACACCGCTGCGTGCCTCTTGTCTAGGTTCAAAGCAACAGGGATGTGAGTGATATACCTCAAAGTAGTCGTTCCAAAAGCGCTACTGATGATGACACAGGACCGATGATCCTGGCGTCTTCTGTTAAGGGTCTGCCCACAACGTAGTACTCGACGACCCGAGCCGGAAGGTGGTTTCGGATTTTGCGCATCAACCCCACATCCTTACCAACTTCAAATGACTCAGAAACTCTCGGTGGTTAAAGAGATCGACGTGTCGAGTTTTTTTACAACTTCAATAAGACTCCTCATTGTCTCTGCCTGTTCTCTTCAGTGACAAGATATATCTTATATTTGTGGCGAGACAAACTGGCAAAATCATCGCTATTGGAGCGATATATACTCTCATTAGTTGGATGAATGCCTCAATATAGCAATCCTTAAAGGCATGTTGTGGTGTGGGATACGGTGATTAGACCTATTTTCATTTATACTATCCTTAATTCTGAACAGTACTTGGAAATGTTGAGGGTACTGCCTTTCCTTCCTTTTTGAGACGATGGCAGTTTCCTTTCCCACACAGCACACGGACGTCGAACGAACGTTTAATGGACGTCCGAATGTAGTACAATGGATGTCAGAGGACATCTAATGCACATTCCATTTATATGGGAATGATACGTATCTTCGATGGACATCCCAACAACCCTACAAGGTAAAGACATATTGACATGGCATGTGGGTACAGTGAACATACCAACAAACCTACAATGTGCACATGGACATGGTATGTACGTCTACTGAGAATCCAATGGACGTCCATATGAACACCGTGTAGATTTTGAATGAGCAATATCATCCTCTGTCTCATATTACTTCAGCTTCTGACTACTTATCACAGAAAAGGCAACATATTTTTGGTATGCATACGTGGTATGAACGCTAGGAGAGAGCTGTGGTTTTCTCTGACGGAATTTGAACCTATGATCTTCTGATTTATGGTCCGTCACTCTCCTTACTACGCTATGGGGGAATAATCGAGTTCTAGTATTTTATTATTCCTTTTGTGTTACGAGGTAATATTTTCTTGTTTCTGAAGAAGAGACACCAATAAAATCGATACTGGGGTGGAGTTTTAGATCACATGTTAGTGCTATGAAAGAAAAATAAAACAAGCCTCGAGTCACGTAGCTACTTTATCACGACATTAAAGTGAAGCTAGACTTTCTTCACCCCGGGGAAGTACTCGATAACCTGCCTACTCTGTATCCCACTGATTGTCCAGGTTACAAAGCACATTGTAATTTTGACTCTAATCATCCGGCACCCGAGTCCCACGCTACGCTATCCCCGCTCAAACTTTTCATCTCCGCATCACGTTTGTTTGTTTAAACTACACCGAATTCCATGGGAACTTTTCGTTGAAACTTCAGCATTGTCCAATTGTTCGTGCAGATTACGAAGGAAATACTCACTACGTGTATGGGTTTCACTTTACGTGCTCCAATACAAGCCATTTTCTGCTGCACAAGTAGGCCCAATTTTGGACATATTGGACGTCACAGTATCGTTTACACGAACTTATATTTTATGGGCATCTATTAGACGTGAACAATGTCCTTTTTTTGGGGGGGCATTTATGTTATGGAAATCCATTTGACGTTCGGAATATCAATTTCTGAAGAGTGACCATTCAGTGAACGTCCACAATGTCCTTCAAATGCATATCTAATGGACCTCCATAAAGTCCGTCTTCGAGATATTCATTTGATGGACACAGTGGACGTCTATAATGTCCTTCACAGGGAAATCCATTTGCTGGACATCCATTAGACGTCCACAATATTTGTCTTCGGGATATCCTGTGGACGTCCACAATACCCATTCTCGGGATATCCAATTTCTGACCATGCTATGTACACCTATTTAATCTCCACGAGGCCTTCTTCGGGGCTTCCATATAATGGACGTCCATCTCATGTCCAGTATGTACTATCATGGCTAATATAATGTTTACATGACTTTGATATAGACGATTTTCCTCTAAGCCTAGAAGATAGGACACTTAACTAACATAGAGTGGGCGGTGTGTGATTCTGAGAGTGTGTGAGTGAGCGAGCAAGGGTTGGAATTTTCTTTACGTTAACACAAGACATTATTACATGTCCTGGGTTCTGGAAAGATATTTGACTTCTTGTAGTATGTAGCAAATAATGAAAAAACTTAAGCAAGTCGCATTTCAAACACCAAAAGGAAACCTAACACTATTTGTATTTTAGGTAAGTCACTAGTTGAAGTTTATTGAAAAGTGTAAATTCAATTGTCCAGTAGAAAAGATCCTTACTCAACATGGAGAAACGAGAATGAACTTTGAAACCTATGGTTGCTAGGTAATTATTTGTTTCTTAATGAATCGAGCATTTCATAGAACACTGACGTTATACACAAAAGACAAGAAAAAACGTCTGTTTCTAACAGTTCTTAAAATTGAGGGACAAATTTTATGCTTTATAATTTCTGATAAGCAGTTGTTATTTACGATTATCATTTACAAATATGTGAATAGCAAGATATACAAATGTGTTGCGTGGGAAGTTCTGGGAAATGTAATTTCTCTTTCTCTTTCTCTCTCTCTCTCTCTCTCTCTCTCTCTCTCTATATATATATATATATATATATATATATATATATATATATAGATAGATATAGATAGATAGATAGATAGATAGATAGATAGATAGATAGATGTGTGTGTGTGTGTGTAGAGAGAGAGAGAGATTTTCAACAAATAAGATAATGGATCTTTGAGCATCATATGGAGAATTTCTGCGATAAATTAAGATCTTTCTCTTTCCTGACAAATATTTGCGTGTGTGTGTGTATGTGATAAACATCAATACGAGTATATTTCGTTCCGAGCGGTCGTACCTTACTTGGTAGAGCGCAGGTTTCATATCCGGGTGGTCCTCGGTTCTGTACCAGCGATTTACTGTCCTGACTTAGGTTTTCTCATTGCTTTCCTCAGTCACACTAGGCATGTATCGGGATGGTATCTTCAATTTAAGACTTGGCCGACTCCCTACAGCATTTCGTACAACCTTATCCCGAAGTTACCCATATGTGCCTAAAAGCTATAAATAAGATGTTAACTCAACGAGTATAATATGTAAACCTATCACTCTGTTAATCGGAATATTGCTTCTTAATGCCGGGTCAACATGACCGAGATTGATCAAGTGGCCGTAGCTCAGTTGATACAGGGTTGGCTTAGCAATCGGAAGGTTCTGGGACGGTCGTCTATCCTGACTGAGATAGTACAAGGCAATTTTCCTCACGAAACGAATAAACTAATGTTTATAATAATCAGCAGATATAGAATAAACAGACGCACACACACACTCACGTAGGGACAGAGTGTGTGTATGGGAGAGGAAATGCGTAAGAGAGAAACACAAAAGAAAGGAAGAGACGAAGTAATGAAAAAGAAAGATAACGATAGAGAAAGATCAATGAAATAATTGAAACTATAACCCGTTCCACACGGGATTGCCGCTGTTTACGTGGTGGCGCTGATGTAGTCAACAGTGACTCAGTCGCCGACTGTGTGAGAGACGACAGTGTTGCAACGTACAATACCCAAAATAACCTACACCGAGCGGCCATAGCTCAATTAGTAGAGAGTTCGCTTAGTAATCGGAAGGTCCTGGGCAGTGTTCTATTTGTTTCAAATCACGAAGGGTGGGGGGATGTCCTAAAACGGGGTAGCACCACAAGTCCTAAATTGCACAAGTCCTAAATTTCAGAAGTCCTAAAAGGCAAGAAGGCAGTTCTCTGGATTTTGCAGAAGTCCTAAATTGCAGAAGCCCTAAATTGCATAAGTCCTAAATTGCACAAGTCCTAAATTGCACAAGTCCTAAATTGCACAAGTCCTAAAAGACGAGAAGCCAATTTTCTGGATCTTGCAGAAGTCCTAAATTGCAGAAGTCCTAAATTGCACAGGTCCTAAATTGCACAAGTCCTAAATTGCACAAGTCCTAAATTGCAGAAGTCCTAAATTTCACGAGTCCTAAATTGCACAAGTCCTAAATTGCACAAGTCCTAAACTTGTTTTGTGGCGCTGCTATCGCCTCGCAAGCCTGTCTCGACCTTACATTGCTATATGGGAATATGTATTAACTTGAAGGTGTCTCAATATTCAGGAGCCTAAATACCATTTTTTTTTTTGTTAACTTACGTGTGTGTTTGATTATCCACTGTTATTAGACTAAGCCTTTATTTATCTCTTACAGGCATTCTTTATTACTAGATCATTATATCATTAAATGCCGTTGGTCAGGAAAAATTATTTGGTTTGGAAAATTGAAATCAGGGGAAAAAGATGAAAGTCATTTTGTAAGAACTCTCTAAAAACCCTCTTTGCAGCAGGTATGAGGTACAAGAATCTCACTAACATCTTATCTATTTATCATGAATTAAGCTCAAATTGTTAGAGATGAACTAATGTGCTCTACAAAATGGATTGTAGCAATGGATGGATGCAAACTAATGTGGAGTTACATAAAATTATAACCGATGCAAAACACTTTCAAAAAGACGCGCTAATATTCATGAACTGTAGGGAGGGGGAGGGGGGAGGAGTCACGGTATATGCCTGTTATGATTATTTTTACAAATTTTCTATCCTTAAAAAATCTGAATATTTACTAGTATCTAAGGGTTTTTAAACAAGTTATATGTATGAGTAATGACATCCCTCTGCAATCACGCTTCTAGGAAGGGACTGAGGAAGATAGTTACAAGGGCCTGTATTGAAAATACCATCCCTGCTAAAACTAAAAAAAACATGTCGGAACGGTCGACGTGTGTATATCTATCTATACTCATATTTATGGCCTAGGTGGTCGAGAGGTCTAGTGCGATAGTCTGTCGGCCCAAGGATCGTGGGTACGAATCCCACCTCGGACATGGATATTTGTAAGTGTGTTTTAACCTAGATTATAAGTAATATAAACGCATAAATAGGGGCACAATCGAATAACTAATTGTAATGTAACAGGAAAATAAATAAACGATTTGTATTTAAAAAGTAGTTAGCGTGTCCTAGTACGGATTGAGGGGTCCCGGGTTTGATTTCCGGCGCTGCCAAGGATTTTTCCCAGGCTTTTTTCGTCTGGAACGGTGCGTTCCCAGCATCGTGATGCAATTGGGAAGCTGCTATAAATAAAAGATTATTATGATCACTGTGAGAGCAGCATGGTGAGCAGCATGGGAGCAGTAGATCAATCTCGTCCCTCCGCGCAGAGGTCTTATCCAGTAAATAAAAAGGTAAAGCTATCCCCTTTTGCGAAACGCACGCACAACGGTGTGTTGGGGATGTGGAGGTAGCGCCCCACATTTTCTTGACCTACGGTACGAAGTGAGGTGGGGTGCTCAGTCCCACGCTCGACCGCCTTTACCTTCCCAAGGTGCCCAGGAGTGTCCCAAGGACACTCTGGTACTCAATTTGATTGGAGGCTGAGTGCACCTCAGAGCGTCAGGCATGGGAACAATGCGAGAAGAGTCTCCAGCGTCCTGGCCGGGATTTGAACCCGGGCCGCCCGATTCGTAGTGGATTTAATATCATTAAGGCTTCTGTGGATTCTAGGAGAAGAGAAAGAGATGAGGAAGAAAAAAAATGTTGGTATGGAAAGGCATTATAGGGTTAGGAGAGGACACAGAGATTATTAAAAAGATGTTAAGAAAGCAGGGTGTGAGAGTGTACAGAAAAGGTAGTAGAAAGTTGTTGGATTTGGTCAGAAGTAAAGGAAAGGATAAGGGAAAGAAGGAGCAGAAAGGTGTCATTTATTGTATTAACTGTGAGGATTGTGATATGAAGTATATTGGAGAGACGGGTAAATTGTTGAAAGAAAGAATTAAACAACATAAAAGCGATGTGAAATATGGTAGAGAGAGTAATGCTATATTCAAACATGTAAAAGAAAAAGGACATAATGTGGAGTGGGAAAAAGTTATTGTGTTAGAAAATGAAGATAGTATGTGGCCTAGAAAATGGAAGGAGGCCTGGTGGATAGAAAAAGAAGTAGATAAGAACTTAATGAACTGGACCAAAGGTTTTAGCATTAATAAAGAATGGAAGATGATTGTTGACAAACACAGAGATATGTATGTTAATTGAGGTGTTAGGGGGCTCTAAGTTTGCTTCATGTTGATTCTCTTTTGTTAACATGGGATGTTTTATGGCGTCTCTGATTTACTGATTGTTCCGGCCAATGGGGAGGCTGCTTGATCGGACGTCTCTGATTGGTGGCTTAATTCGGCCAATGAGAGAGCAGGTAGATTTTTGGGCCTGTATTTATATGTGTGTAATTTTTGTACAGACCCAGTGTATGTCTAATGAGGATCTTTGCTAGAAGGTCGAAACGTTACGTGTAATTTATTTTTACGAAAAATATAGTCTTGTTCAGCAGTTCAGTGTTTAAGAAAATTATATTATAAGAGAAAAATGTGCGAAATCGGATCATCGCTGCAGACCGCAAGTTCAATATCCCCAAAGTTCACGATCCCCACGAACGATGAGGACACTAAATTGTACTTTAGTTTATTTCCACAGTTTTCAGTTCAATACTCTGAAATGCTTTTTTCATATGGAAGTGGTGAGGCTTTAATCTCTCCCGAGCTTGGTTCCAAATTTTATGATGAAGAGAAGTTACTATCGTCTTATTAAGTAGAAGGAAAAAATGCTTGTACTGACCAGGGCTCGAACCTATGTGTGTCGTATTGGTTTAGAAAGCAAAGGTTTTTAACCCTGAGCTAAATTTACAACTAGAAAAGTATTCCCCAGATTTGTGTTATTAATGGACCACCAGAGTGAGTCACGCTAAGTGGACCATTTTATACATGAGTGATTTTAGATAAGGAAGATTAGATTGGTGTAGGTTATTTATAGTAAAATTGGGTCATTCCTGGACAAATCATCCAATCTTAGAAAAACTGGTTACATCACCATTTTTTTTCATATGTGGGTTCCTACATACCTGAAGATATCAGAACGACTTTCTAAATAAATGTGATGCTTTTATATCTCTCGGGTGACCATATTCCACATGGCGGGTGATTTTTTTACTCCCGTAGGATATGTACGGAAACCTGCATATCTCAAAAACTAGAAGAAATAAAGAGCTGATTTAAAAACCATTGGGTAGCTCTTGAAGTGCAATTCGAAGATATGGAATCCCGTCTTTGAAACTTAATTTCTTGATTCCAAAAGTTAGGCTGACAATAAATTTACGAATCGTATAAAATTCGATTTTTAAACCAAGATTTTGGTGTGTAGGAGTTGAATAAAATTCTGCAATTTTTTTTTCATGTTTAGACCTCCCAAAGGAGTTTCTGACCTTCACACTCTTTTTATCTACGGGCGTTCAAACATGGCCCTTTGCGAAAAATGCCCGATTTCGGGCTTAAATATTGCATATGCGTCCTAATGAAACAATCTGAAATGTGGTTTCGAAAAAGCTTCGTATGTGACCAACAAACAGTAGAAATTGCAACTTTTATTTTGTAATGGTTTGGTAAATACCTGCGGATTTTCTTCGCTATACAATGCAAATGCGAATGTAAAATCTTCACGAAAGTCACCATGTTTTAGGGAAGAAGTTGTATATAAGACTGCAGTATCTCTTGTGATGTTTAGAACTATCAACAGGATGATTATGTAGAAAACCCTGTGGCGTTGAATCACAACCCTTTTTTGCTACAGGAAAAATGCCGTATTCGGGTCTAAAATATCTCAAATGGGCCATCATAAAAATCTGAAAGTTGGTCTTCTCCAGTAGAAAATGGCAATTTTTATTTCTGAGTGGTTTGGTCAATTAAAAGTTGACCATGGGAGTTAAAAGTGTGCCTTTCAAGTAGTGTAGTAATATGAAGCTGCATATACACATATAATCCCCTTGCACTGACCAAACCAATTAGAAATAAAATTTGTAATTTTGGTTGTGGGTTAACCACTAACAAGCCTAACGTTAAATTTCAGTTTTTTTAATTAGATATTTAAGTCCGAAATCCTGCATGTTTTGACGAAAGGCCATGTGTGAACCCTGTTAGAAAGAAAGGAATGTAATTCAACCAAATGATTTTTTGAATATAGACACGCTTTTGATAGGTCTAAACATTACAAATGACAGCCTTAGATTCGACTGTTTCACAGAAGAAGAGAATATGTGGTCTCTTTGAAGATACCACATTTGCATAGTATGACGGCGGAGGAACTCAAATTGCACTGACCCATGAAGCTAAATGCCGACAAAGACGGCAAATCTTCGGGGATTTTGGTCGGGGTGGCGTCGGGGATAGGCAGAGCCTAAACTATTAGTCGGGAAGTAGATGGGGGAAGGTCGACGTGCAGTCACAAGTGGCGTTTGGTCGTCGGGCCATTTCCGGGTCAGTGTCGGTCTCTGACTTGCCGGCATAGAGGCGAAACTCCGACCATCCCCCAGCACTTGATGGTGGAAAAAGGATGGGCACCCGCCCATTGCCTTAGGTCGGGAAAAGGCTGATCCCCGTCCATTTCCTGATGGTCGAGAGAAGAGCGAGCCCCCTTCATTATTGATGGTAAGGAAATAAGCGACTCCCCAGCCACTTCCTGGTGGTCGGGAAAAGGTTGGGCTTCGCACGTTTCCGACCGTTTTAATCTAGAATTTATGTAACTCAAATATCGGTATTCCTTTGCAAAAGAATTCTGCCGGTAGATTAGAATATAGAAAGATGAAAAGGGGAAACGTACTTTACTTTATTAAAAGCAAAAGTGCCTGATGTGGAGTCAGGAACTTATAATTTATTCTTAGTACTTGCTGTTGCCTGCAGCGTCACTCTACTCGGAAGCCGTCTTCGAATATCTTGTTGTACGGTCTAGTGGATAAAGCGCTGGAGAGTCATTTTAAAGGTATCGGGTTCTATCCCACCACAGGCCACCGATCTTTTTTAAAAACAAGAAATTACTTTTTTCATTTCAACTTTCGCAATATGCAGTTTTTTGCTACCTTATTGAACATCAGTGAAATAAATTAGTTAAAGCCAAATTATACATACATTTCAAATATCGAGCTTAGACAGTGTGGCCTGAACGTTGATATGTCAGTTAGTCAGGATTTCTGTTTTATAAAGAGAGAGTATTATTATTATTATTGTTGCCTTTTCAGGATATTATAGTATAAATTCAAATTCCCTTATTCTCAAAAGATTAGGAGTACTGACGTATTATTTTTAATATTAAATTTTTAGAATATTGACCGAGCCGCCGTAGGTCAGTGGTAGAGCGTAGGCGTAGCAATCGGGATGCCGTGGGTTCAATCCCAGCGGTCGACCATCCTGATTGAGGTTATTCCAAGTTTTCCTCAGTCACACCAGGCAAATGCTGGGATGGCACCTACAGCATAGACCCTGGCCAACACCTTCCCGAATTCTTTCCCATCCTCTAGCCCGGTCTCATAGTTATAAATAAAATTCAAATTTAGAACATAGAGGGAAAATTTTGAATTAGAGTTTCCTTTGTACAGAACAAGGCATCATATATTATTAACTGATTCTAATGAAGATTGTGTTTGTTTAAACGTTTAATCAACAACCATTACGTAAAATATTTTTATTGCTATCAAACTTCGATATTTAACACCTTCTTGTTTAGCTGTATATGTATCTGCTATCTGTATATCTATATGTATCTTGTATGACTTAGGCTGTATTGGCACCATGTTGTTCGTAGAACATTAATAAATATTGCATTACATTATTATTACCACAACAAATGTGGTGATATTTCACGTTACTAATAAACGGCTAAATAAAAACTAAAAATTTCTAATTCATGTATACTGGGAAATATCGAGTTTCAGGTGATGATAATAGTGCAATTACGATATTTTGATGATCCTTTGAATCTAGACAAAGTGACAGTAATCCTGGTGCAAAACTAGGAGTTTTATTGTAGTTGTATTTGCTATGAAGATGTATATTCAAGAAATTCTTTGTAATGAAGAACAAACCTCCACAACTGAGGGCTTAAAGTAATTCTGTAATGAATATAGTATCTGTGTTACTACATTCCATTTCAGACTTCTAGAAGTATCTTATTGACGAACGGTTTTCGGACACTTAAGCCCGAAATCCGGCATTTTTCGCAAAGGACCATGTTTGAACCCCCGTAGAAGAGGAGTGTAATCCAGGACCATGATTTTTTGCGTGCATACACTCGATTGGTAGGTCTAAATATTACAAAATTTTGTAGAATTTTATTCCATTCCTTGAAGAGTATTTGAAGAGAGAACCCCCAAAAATTTGTTAAACATCAAATTTTACACAATTTGTTACTTATTTTTCAGCCTAATTATTGGAATAAAGAAATTAATTTTCAGAAAAGGTGATTCCGTATGTTCAATGTACACTTCAAGAACTACCCAACGTTGTTTGATTAAGCTTTGTCTAGCTGTTCTGGTTTTTTAGATATTCAGGTTCCCGTACATGTCTACGGGAGTAAAAAACGCTACCTGTTATTTTGGAAATATATTCGCACCGCGAGAAATAAGGGCATAACATTTCTTTCAAACGTGGTTCTGATATCTTCAGGTATTTAAGAACCCATATACGAAAAAAATTTTTTTTTTCTAAAATGTTAATGTAACAAAGTTTTTTCTAAAATTGGATGATTTTTTGTGGGGTAACCCAATGACGTATGTTTCAGTTTCTGGCATAAAGTATGAAGCGAAATTCTATTAACATTTCATTCTAATAATTGTTTTCATAAAGAAATTTTCATCAATAAGAAAAACTGTTTTAACAAAGTGAATTGTTATATGCTTTTACACGTATAAAGTATACAATGCAGATCTAAATCTGGAAAAACATAGAGACACAATATTGCTCTGTTCGAAGACAACTGCGGAGATGGAAATGAATATCATTCCTTACCAAACAGTAAGATTGTTTTACTATTACTAAAATAAAAAAGTAATTTAATCTTCCTTATCTAAAATCATTAATGTATAGAATAGTCAAAAACACTGAACTGCTGAACAAGACTATATTATTCGTAAAAAATAAATTACATGTAACGTTTCGAC
>JAGDQP010000093.1:0-32284 GCA_022664845.1 Lepisma saccharinum
TTTTTTCGTGTCTAATTAAGGCATGTAAAGAAGTAAGTGATTACTGGAGTGTTTGAAGATTAAATGTGAAATTAGTGTGTTCATTTTCGGGGAGCTGAATTTCGATTTCGATGTCAGTGGTTTGTCTAGTAGGTAAGTTTAGATGTTTTGGTCATGATCCTATCGAATTCTTGGTACTTGAAGTAATAGTTATTTCCGCGATTCTGATATTTTGGTAGTTATTTGGTTATGATTACTTAAAATTTGAATTTCCTTTCTGGCTGCTATATGAATTCCAGTTGTAGAATATGTATAAAATTCTTGTAGTGAGGATAATTAAAGTTTCATTTGACAGCCCCTGGAAGTACTTCGGAACAGCAAGTCGTACGAAAAATAAGTATTTTTAGTTTTTACCTATTCATGGAGTTTGCAAAGCATGAATAATTGATGTTTTTGGCATATTAAATGTATTTTGTAAATAGCTGTCTCCGTGTTAATAGCAAAATCCGGAGTTACTAGTTTCAAATATGTTGTTTGGGATAGAAAGCCGTCATTAAATATTGTATATAATAAGTGGAAATTATGACGTTTCACTATAGGTGATTAAATAATAATTTCCAAGTTTGTTAATTCTGGGTCGAATGATAATAGAAAATTCTTAGAGGCTTGATAGAAGATACCAAGGTCTTCGTACATAGGATAATCTCTTAATTTTGGGTTGTTTGATATGATATCTTTAGCTAGGCTTGGTCTAATTAGGACGTCATTTATTGCATTCTCTAATAGACTCTGAATAATATTATCAAAATGTTGTTCTAATACTTGAAAGTTTAACAGAGTTATTTGTAATCGTTCTTTGGATGCTGTCGACCACATAAGATGGATTATCTCAATATGAATTTTTGGAATTAATTTCTCTACCGCCACCGTGATATTTTGTATCATATGAGTTAATTGAAAATTGCTCTAATTAATTGAATTTGTGCATTTAAGTACTGGTTTCGTTCTCTTAATTGTGACACTGACTATTCTAGATAGTATGCTAAATAACATTCTTTCTTGGTTTCTTGTACATTCTATCTTGAAGCCGCAAGGTATGATATTTTATATTTGAGCAACAAATTGTCTTTCTCATTGGTGTAAAATTTTGATAAGTTCCTCGTATCCTGTGCAAGAAGTATTTTGAAGATGAATAGTGCTAAAGTCGATGTGCAGGCGATAAGGAATGAATTGTTTCTTCATATTCGAGAAGAGCTTCGGTCTTTCCTAATTACATACCATATTGTGGAAGGAGAATTTCGCCTTTAACCTGCTGTAAGAATGTCATTATGCAAGTAAATTTTACAATTGCTGATATCTCCATCTTCAGTACTTGTCCTTTGATTTTAATGGCCGTCCTATGAAGAGAGAAAGAGAAAATATACTGATTTATGCTAATATACATCATTCAGCAAGAGTTCAATATATTATACAATTCTAGAGAAATGAAGGTACGGTTCGGTCGAAAGTATTTAAAAAGAGTTTGAGGATTCTGAATAGAGCGATGTGTCGATCCTTATAACGTAAAAATGATCGAAAGTGGGTTTAGGTTTGTTTTGGGTACTGATGTATATGATACAGATTTATTCAAACAGTTATGTTCGGTGGTTGATACTTAGGTTGAAATTTTATCCAGTAAGGATGAAGTGACTGTGCATTTCGATAAGCGGACTGATGAAGATGGTGGGCGCAGTGTTGTTTTTATTATTTATTAGCTTCGGTAAGTAAATACCGGTAGAACTGCTTTCCACTTTTTTTGTAATGAACTCTTATTTGCCTTTGTGTGTTAATCGTCGGCCAACCCTGCTAGTAGTACCCTTGCTTGCCATTATCGGCGCTAGTGTCGTTATGTTAGCTTGCTGGCTGATGTTGCCATCTAGTGTGAAAATTTGGTATACTCAGTTGAGTTAGTTACATTTGCTCCATTGTATCATGATGAGAGTAAATTTATTTATGATCCACTGGCTACTTTGGCTCAAGCCGATGTAAAAATAAGAATTATATGTTTGATATTTTCTTTCTCTATTCTCTTATAGAAGAGAGATTCTATGTTATATTTTTTTAGTTGTTCTCGTTTTTTTTAGAATAATAGGTTCTATTCGGTCTACCGAAATCGATTGTATGGGTCTGTGGCGTTCTGGAGGTAGTCTTACTTTGTATAGGTTTTCGTTTAATTTAGTTAATTTCTCACATGGCCCAATATATCTCCTTAACCAGTTGTCTGGGATATGATTCTGGCGTTTGGGGAAATATACGAGTACGCCTGCCCCTGGTGTGAAACTTGTTTGAGAGTGTCTTTTGCCATAATGTCGCTTTTGCCTCAATGTTCTTTGTAGACTTTTTCCGCTGCTGTTGCACGTATTTTCGGTAGCTCTTCTCTGGAACCTGATTGCAAGGACTGACACCCAGTCGGCAGTATTCATATAAATGTGAATGGTATCCCATTAAGATACAATAAGAGCTTTGTTTCATATTCATTTTAATTGATGTGTTCATTACAAATACAGCTTCTGGAATTTTGAGTGGCCAATTTTTCATATCATCTTAAACCATGAATTTTAGCGTTACTTACAGGTATTTTATCGAGCATTCAGCAAGCCCTATTAAATTACGGTTGTACGCTGGTGAGTTCAAAGTAGTATTTTTGGACTAGCTGTTTCATGACATTGCCGGTATGGGCCGGATGCTGATCTAAAAGTAACCGTTTATAGGCGCCGAATCGGTGGATGACTTCTGATTCTATAAAGTGTGTCATCTTTTCTGCTCAGACTGTGTCCATTGTTTTGGCTACGATATGTCTGGTAGCGCATTGTGCGGCTAAATGTACAAATTTCCTAGTGTTTTCAACCGGTACATGTCTATAGCTATCTAAAATGAATTGTTCTGCAATGTTGCCAATTAGATTGTGTAACAGCTGTCCCTGTTTCTTGTTTGGATACTGTTTTAATGTCTGATAATGGCCACAAATCTTGATACGGTATTCGATGTTTCTTTTCATAAATGGGAAATAATATTTCTGTAATGATAACCTGTAAATCTTATTAAAACTCATATGCCCGCCTGAAGAATGGCTATGCAGATTATCAAACCATTTTGATTTAAGCGTCTCTGGTATACATAAGAGAAATAATTTGCCATATTGTGGATGTCGCTATTTCCGATATAGGACGCCGTCCCTTAAGCAATACTACTTAACTACCTTCATTATTGATATGTTCTAGGGTTCATGTCCTCTCAATGCGTTTATTATATCAGAAAAGAATTTGCCATTTTCTTGTTCCTTTTCAGTGTTGCCAGTGGTGTAAATTCTTATGTATGTAGGACATTATCTTCCAGAGCATGTTAACGGAATACAATATTGTCCTCCGATGTTTGAACAGCGTCTGTAACCTTGGCTTTATTGGTTACCAGTTTCGTTTCTTCCTCCTGCTTTTCTGCGTTGTCATTTACTTCTGTTGGTGGTTCGACTTTGGAGAATATATCCGCTGGTTGTTGGGAACCTTTTTTATGTCTAATTTCAAACTGAAAAGCGGCGAGGAACAATTTGTAACGAGTATACTTCCCTTGCCTATCGGGCTGGGTCTGTTAGGTTAAAATATATTTACTGTCAATATATAAGTAAGAAATCTGTTCAGCAGATAGTACCTATTCTTCCTGGTCGTATAGATTAAATAATATATTTCTGGTTGTCAAGTTCTTGCGTTTTGTTCCGATTTCGATAATCGTCTGCTACAGTATGAAACTACTCTTTCTTCCCCTGTTTTAAGGTTCACACTCGTGACCTGTACGCCTGTACGCTGGAGGCATCGGTATAGACCCTTATTTCTGCATCCTTGTCGAAGTGCGCGAGGGAGGCTGCATTTAGAATATCAGATACCAAAATTTCAAAATATTTGTCTAATTTTTCGTTCCATTTAAATTTGTTTCCTTTCGTTATGAGCTGTTGAAATGGCTCACGCTATTCAGTGAATCTAGAGATATGCGACCTCAGGAACGAACATAGTCCAATAAAATTCTTGGTCTGGCGTTTCGTGCGTGGTCTTGGAAAATTCTGGATCTTCCGGGCAATTTTGGAGGATATAGATGCTCCATGACCGGACACCTGGAAGCCCAGGACCTCAAGACGTGGAAACAGTAAATGTGTCTTCTTAGGTGAGGCTCTGATATTGTGTGCTCTTAATTTTGTGAATAACAATTTGAGCTTTTTAGTTGTTCTGCTGTCAGATCTCCGATCACCAGATCGTCTGCGAAATATGTAATAAACCTTGGCAAATACTCTAGTAGCACTCGTGTAACAATCGATAAAGCCATAGAACTCGTTTTGTGACCCATAGAGCATCTTACGAATTGATATTTTTTCGTGATATGGGGAACCTCGAAGCTCATATAAGCCCACGACTTTTGGTGAAATTTGATTTGAAAATTAGATTATGATAAATCAAGCGCTGATATATAGTTCTTATCCTTTAGACTACATAAAACGTCTTCCATAGATTGGAACGGAATAGAAAGATACTTCGAAAACCAATTGCAGTCTGCTAGATTGATTACTATTAGAAATTGTTGTGAATTAATTTCGCGAACAATTAAAAGAGTTGAACAATACTGACTGTCACTAGTCTCTTTAATAATACCAGCTTTGAGTGACTCCTCTATTTGTAAATCAACTTGGTAGCGTTCATCTGGCGGTATTGGCGGTGACCTCCAGTTAAATGTAGTTCCTTTGACTATCTTAATACGGCGCTGTGAGTATAGCCAGGATAAAATGCGATGTCTGAGCCGCTGTAAGAGAATATGTCTCAATATTGGTAAAGTAATTTATAAAGTTTTGTCTTAATTTTTGTTGGTAGGGCTAATATCAAAAAGTTTTAGATCAAAAGTATTTTCAGCGTATCTCAATCTGTCCATTATTTCTTCTTTTGTCCTGTGTTTGTAAATGTTATCACGATCTTCGTCTTTTCCCTCCCTAATTTTAAAAGATAGTGCTTCCCTTTGCACCTCGGCATGTGCTACTGAGATATTTTTGACTAGATTTATTCAAAGTTCTTCAATAACATTAATCCCACACTGACAATACGGTATATTTGGTTTTCCATCACTTTTAGAAAAAAACAGTTTCAAGAGCATTAGGGTTTAATTCAAAAGAATTTTTCAAAGTTAGTAAAGATTCACTCTGGTAATCACTATTGAAGAAAACAAAGTTTGATTTACGATGAATTTTCCCATTATGGGAATTACTTTCAGCAGTATTTGAAAAAGCAAAGTTTGATTCACTCTGAGAATCACTTTCAAAACCACTGTTCCCTGTCACTGAGGATTCAATAGGACAATCAAAGCTAGTCACTATCGAAGGACTAGGTGACCTATTTTCAATATGCAGCAAGCTTGGGGCTGTACGTTCTGCTTTCTACACCACACAAACAAAACTTTCTAATAAGTAACTCACATCGCACCATAATAACATTTGCTAAGACTTGATAAACTGACGCTGGTTTACCTGCTGGTGTTATAAGTCTATTCCTGCAGCTCATGAACTTCACCTTTAAATTTCGATAATAACAAGACAGCACGTTCAGCTTTTTCATATGTTATAATAATTCTGTCTTTCAAAGGATTTTTACACCACATTAAAGTTCGTAAACCACTCAGATTTTTAGTTTCAATCACTAATGGTGAAGCACTAGAATCACTTTCAGTTCTGCATGGAGGAAAAGTATCAGTCACATCGTGAACTTCACCTTTAAATTTTGCCAATAAAGAGGCAGCGCGTTCCACTGCTTCCTCTGTAATAATGATTCTGTCCTTTAGCGGATTTTTGCACCTCATCAAGCTTCGGTAACTCATCTTAAAGTGACACTTAAATGAAAATACAACTTTCACAAAAGGCTCCAGTTGAATATGACCAATCACAATCTTTCTAGTCACGTGCACTAAATCTGTCCTTTAGGATTAATTCTTCACGTAGTTCCACTATTTTGTTCCCTAATAGAAAACGAAGTCCATATTCAAAGTTAGCTTTTAAATGATTAGATCCAGGTTCAGTATTTACATATGAATTAAATATCTCATCTATATTCTTTGGATTTAATAACAGTTGATAAACACTATCATTCAAACACTGAAAACGGGTCTCTTCATTTAGCGGTGTTCCGCGAATTATATATCCCATACACAAATGTTTACTTTTCTCCTTCTTCCGAAATGCACATGCGGACCAGAGCAGAATGTCTTTAGTGTTCCATTTACGATTTGATTTCAGTATACAAGGTTAATCAATTATTTTTGATCGACATCCAGAGGAAGGTTTTGCAGGCAAAGAATATGGATTTACCGATAAGTTAACAACGATATTTTCACTGGGGTTCTGTGCCATGGTTAGAGCGAGACAAAAGATTTAAAATTTATCTAGGCCATTAAACACCTGCGTAAGCAACAAGATTCTACTTGCTCCTACAATTCCAGGAAAACTCATTGTTCGAAGAAAACAAGACTCCGCTTGCCATCAGCATAAAAAAGTGGAGAAAAAAATCAATACTTAAATATCAATCATGGTCTATTCAAAGTTTTAAGAAAAATCTTTGTGAAGATTAAAATGAAGGTAGCGTAACGTCAATGGTAAGTATTGCGCAACATTGTGCAAACATATAAACGCTTAATTATTTGCAAATTTGGTGTAAACAGAAGCACCTTTATAAGCTAACTTGTTCAATGTTCTCAAAAGTAAACACAAATTGTTTCTGGTCAAATACATTTATAAATGTTCAAAGTTCTTACTTTAAAATTTCTCATTTGTTCAAAATGCTTAAAACTAAATTCTCTCACTATCTGGTTCTTCATTAACGTCTTTTTCAATTAATTTTGTCTTTACTTCATCCACCCTGAGTAATAGCAAACTGCGAAGATATTCAAAAATTTCAACACCATCAAAATGTCCATGTTTCGAAATATACACGTTATAAATATGAAAAAATTCACAGCATCTATTATCAGTTGATATGTGCATATCCTCAAAGACCTTTCTTCATCTACAGATCGTGTAACACAACGATATTTCTGCCGATTGTGTATATTATAGAAACATTCAGCACACAATAAGGGACAGTTGTTTTCATATACCCAAAATATACTGGTCATCAATCCTGTAATTCATACATCTGCATGAATTTTCAATTTCACTAGAACACATTGTGGTAGATGAAACTTCACTGTCCTGCACAACACTTTCAGTTACCTCAGCACTAGAAGCATAATATCCTTCATCACTGTCTGAATGAAATTCTACCTCCAAGCCTGAAGTAGATGCACTGCGGAAAATACTGGTCAACAAGCCTCCATTTTCCGACAACGAGTTATCAGTTTCCAGCAAGCGGCGGTCTTCGTAAAAATGCATGATACCTTTACTAGTGTCTTATATCATAGCTAACACAGAACTGTGCACAAAATTTTGAAAGTAAATCAACTTTACACGTCATGACCTATTTTGTAAGTAACAAGATTCAACTTGTTCTGTAAACACCTGAGTAGTGAAATAGGGACATATTTCGGATCATGGCACGGACTTTTTTCGAAGCACGTCAGGGACATCCTTCGAATTTTTGTGGGAGGTAAATATCGTCCTTTTTGATGATAGATGAGGCTTACCCAGTTTTAATACATTTCGTAGTATTTATATTGAAATTATTTTTAAGCTAATTATCTCATCTTTGCGTATTGCTTAACAGTGTTCCATCACCCTCACCCACTCACCTTGTCTACAGTCCTTTTACTAATATAATAATTATAAGCATTACTTAAGTTTCATCCTACGAATCAACCTAGACTCACTTGCAAGGCCATAAGCTCAGTATTCGAAACATTCTAGGTTCGACTCCTGCTGTCAGCTATCCAGTCTAAAAGTTTCTTCATGCAGTTACTTCAAACAAAGCCATTTGATGTCTTAAGCGCTGACTGGCTTCTTACATCCTTTCCATTACTCTACCCATTTGTAACCCAATGTGCAAACAAGTTTAGAAATGAACTTAACGAAAAATAAAGGAGCAATTATTAAACACATTTCTGTTATATTATACGCCTCTTTCTTTATGTAATATAGTCACAACAAGCACAATATTCAATTCTTTTAGACAAGCACTACAATAATCTGCATATATCTTGTTTTCTCTCATTCATTTAAGTTGCTCCTACGTTTCAACTAAAGTTCATTTTATTGTCCTTATTTCGAAGCACTAATTACAAGATAAACACTACTAATAGTTACATATTATAGTTAGTTATTCTATTAAGTAAGTTATTACTAACAATTCTATTTCGCATTATTTACTAGTAAAATTACGTTTAACTAATATTTTTAAATATTTTTCCTAGCGAAGCCAAAACTCGTGCTTTTTGGTACATTTGGAAGATCACACCAACTCCTCTTCGTCTCTCTTATTGTTCATATGAGGAGAAATTTTCAATGCTCTCTCGCCCATCTATTGTCCGTGTGAACGTGGGGAGACTCGAAAGCCAACAGGTGTCCTAACACAGTTCACAAACTAAAAAAACAGTAGATTGAAGAAACATTATTGGCAAACTTTCGTGGTTTTCGGCTGCTTTCGTTGGGAGCGTTCGTGTGTTGTTTGGAAAGAGGGAATAGGAAGGAAGAAGGGTTTGGTTGGAAGGAGTTTTGAGTCATAGAAGGGTTATCTTGAGATTATTTTCTTTTGTTTTAAGGTGTTTTTAGTAAAGTGATGTATCTTTTGAACGGTTTAACGTAGAGAGATGATCGAGACATCAAACTATACTAGAATATTCTAAGTAATATGATGAACATAGTCTTAGTTATCTATATCGTGTATAACACTCGTTAATAACTAACTAGTATATAAGATGTACATATTATATGTATAATTATAAGTATATATACATAGTATATATAAGAAAATTTCTCTTATGATGTATAACGAATATTTGGTTAACTTCGTTAGTTTTGGGCCTTATTGCATGTGAATGGACTAGTAGTTGAAAGTAGATGTCAAACAGATCTTTTAGAGAGAAATATTGAGACATCTTTAAGACGTTTCTTAATCTTAAAGTGGTTTAAAAGAGTATTTGGTAATCTTCGTTAATCTTTAGGGCGTTATTACATGTGACAGCAGTAGTACTTGAATGTAGATGTCAAACAGATTTTGTAGATGGAAATCTTGAGACATTAAGACGTTCAATAAAATGCTGGCCAAGAAAACGCTCTAAATTATTAATGGACTGTGTTAACAAGACGGGAAAAGGTCGTAACCATGTCAGGTATGAATGCGTAATACAGTAGGATCGGTATTAATGCTCAATTTTCATTGAAACTCCTTAAGAAATCACCAAGATGTTATCCAAGAAAATGGTTTTAATTCATAATGAAGTGAGCTTGGGAGACGGAAAAGTTTATGTTCATACTAGGTATGTATATGTAATGTACCAAGAATGATATTACTCATCTCTTTTCCTTCGAACTCCTCAAGAATCTTTCAAAGAATCTTCAAAGTTCCCAAGAAAGTGCTTTTAATTCAGAATGTTCGATGGGGAAAGCTTGTAACCAACTTTTTTATGTATATGCAGTGTAATAAAAAAGTTCTTGCTCCTCTTTAACGAAGATTTAAGGACATAAATGTGAACCTCGTTAATACTTCCTTGGAACTCCTTAAGACGTATAATAAAAAATAGGCAGGAAATTGAATATTAGACATACGAAACAATTTTATATATCAGGTTCGGTAAAGAAGATTCATTGAATTTTACACCTTAACAGCTAGTTCTTTAAATGGGTCGTCTGGAAGCTATCCATACTACATGATGTAGCAACCAAGAGGCAAATGTATACAATTATTAGAACAGCTTAAATAGTGCAATTCACTTTTATGATTTGTCAAGGCAATTTTCAAAATTCAGAATTTTTGTCAACCCAATCAGTCTTTCTGGTGAGCTGAATTCAAGATTGTATACCCAGTCCATTTTTCTTGGTGCTTTTTCTTGATGATATCTTTGGTCGATATTAAGCATATTCATTTTCAGTCAACTTTATTCTGTATGAGCTATTATTGTCCAAATTTTCAACTCGACTTTAAGCTGTTTCACGTCTCTGATGCAGTGAGTCTTTTAGTTACAGCACTGTAAATAGAATTTTAAGCCACAACCTTCTAATTTCAAACTTCAAGCCATCTTGGTCGCCCATATTCAATTTTGTTTTCGCTAGTCACATAAAATAATTAATTCCTGAGCATTGTATCGCAATGTGAACATACAAATACTTTGTAGGTCCAGGCAGAACTTGTACAAAAGACGGATGACTTATTAACTTCAGCAGAAGGCTGTCTTATGAATCAACTTAAACTTGTATTGTCGGTGCAACACACAAAGCTTTTGTCTGTGAAATACACAGTTGGCCTCAACGGGGGATGTAGAGGCAGCACTAGTACTCCATATATTGTTGATCTCGTAGACTAACGTAGAAACGAATTCATGGTGTTCAGTTCAGAGGGGCTCGACTACATACCTACTTTTGCAGGCATCCAAGGTGCATACGCAGATCAGGAACAAGGCTCTCTGAAACTTGATATACCAAACGATTAAAGTTGAAGATACCGTCTTGTAATCCAGCTGATTTAATAACACTCACCATTTGGATCGAGCATTGATCTCCAGCACTGTTCACACACACAATGTCCCAGATGCTAGACTACCAACAATTTATGCCAACTCGGCTAGTTAATTTTGATACAAGGTTGAGTCCATCTGAGAGCAGAGGGCAAGGGAGCACTGCAAATGCAGTTTTCTAGTGCCTTGACCAGGCAGATGGTTTGAATCCTAGCCAAACGGCACTACCGCCATCATACCAACTTTACAAAGAAAAACTACGAGGCAAATCAATAATAATAATAGGAAGAAGAAGAACAAGAAGAAACAGAAAGTCGAGGCACTTGCTTGATAATATTTTATGAGACAATATTTTTGGGCAAAGCTGTGAAGAATATGTAAGTTCAATAGTTTCAAATTCTCAGAAGGAGAATTCTTTTTAATTCTCTCCTCTGATATCATTTTCTAAAAAATAAAGATAATTGTTATATAATTGAAATAAATAAATAATGCTTTAAGATTGCATTGGAACTTTTAATATTTTTGAAACTTTTATTTGGTTCAATTTTGTTCAACAACATTTCAGAGGAAGAATTGTTAAGACAATTCGAACACTTAAATAAGTACGTTGTGATCTATTAAATAATTTCAGAAAGAACATTTCGGGGGAATTGTCATACAATTCAATCGTCTTAAATAATGAAGAATATTCCACTGCCGTGTTGCCAACTAAGTAAAAAATAATACAAAGGATTGTTGTAGGAGGAAAAACCTTTTATTGTACGTAATCAAGTATAAGTACAATTCTTGTTACAAATACAAGTTCATTGTGTCAGAGGTTGAACAAAATCAAGTTTCGATTTACAAGTTTGTATCAGTTTTTGTTGGTTCACATGTTGAATGCTCACAAAACTTCGTTATGACTTTAGACGAGATATACAAAGTAATTAAGTTATTTAAATACCTCGCAGTTAATTGACTTTTAATTGTCTTGCAATATATTTATTTTACCAGGTTCAAATTCTTCCGAATTCTCCTAATTACATGTTGCTCGTTGTTGAAATAAGATTGTGCGTTGTTTAATTAACAAACCTCTAGCGTAATAAATTATACAATCTGATGCACTTCATAATTTCTTGGTATTAACTTGTTCACAAAGGTTCGATTTGTTTCACAAATCTCAGGTTTTAAGGAAAGTTTACATTTTTTGATACGATATAAGTGAGGAAAGGTATGTTAATCCTAGTTATTGGATGGATTTAACCTACATCTTTTCGCGTTTATTTTTGGTAGCGTTTACTTTGCCCTTTGGATACAATCTTGTACCCCGACTTGCGCAATATATTATTTGGGTTGAAGATTATTTTACTATCATACTTGTGAGTTACCAAATCATAACAATTTTGAAAATTTATGATCTGACATGCACGATGATCGAGTTGACCACACGAACTTTGCGAACTTTGCGAACTTCCTCAATGTCTTCTGTCTGGATATTGCGAATCTTGTAACAATAGTTTTTCCACCCGCATCAATGAAGATGAACATTTCACACCCGTCTTTCATTTCTCTAGTTAATTCGCCTAAATAATTCTCTATAGGTAACAAGATTGGTTCATCACGCCGTTGTATGTAAATAATACTATCTATATCACAATAAATTACTCTTTTAATCCCAACAGTATCTAACATTTCAAACAATTGGAGTGTAGCGCATGAAGATATAAAAATGATAGAACCAAATTTATAAATGGATATGGGGAGTTCTCATTTTCCAAGACTTTGTATGTCACCAATAATATTTGTACTACAAGAATCACACTTTGTATATCCAAGTGAGATGCTCTTACACGTTCAAGGAATTCCTGAGAACCATTTACAACTTTTGTCCGCGGTAAATCAGTCCTTTGCCCCAGTTTCCGGAATTAAAGGTTTAACAATATATTCAAATATACCTCAGCCCTTCATTATGTTCGATTTTGTCGTACTCGAGACTTATTCCATCATAGCAGGCATATTCTCCTATACATATAAATATGTTTCTACTCTTCTGTAGTACAATCAGAAGGAAAACCGTTGGATTCTTGTTTCATTTTCAAAAAACTCAACACAGGATTTGAATAATCCCTCTTTCGTCCCCATTTCCCAAATTTCATACGTATCAAGTATAACACAATCTTTCTTTAACGCAGAATGAAGCTCAGGAGTTCAGAAGACACCTTTGATAGCACCTTCCTCTTGAGTATTTTTACAATCTTTAGTATTCAAATTGTCCATGCGACTCCGGCACAGATCAGAAACGAGCTTGTTGTGATAATTATATGAAAGAAGTGGAATGGCGAGATCACTAGGCGCCAAAAGTTTACAGAATACGAATCCATATACTTTACTTGGATCGGGCATGTGCACTTGGCCAGCGAAACCTCTATGTATTTTTACGACCCGTAGGGGGAGGTTTCTTAGACATTGGTACAACGAAGTGACGTCAGCATATTTCTTACTTCCGTTTTCATCCCACCTGTATAATGCACGAAAACTTTCTGTGCACCCTCCCTTAAATGTGTCTTTCGGACGTAATGGTTCTTCAACATTATGGCAATGTTCTCGAATGTATGCTTAAAATTCAGGAGACGTTTTAACAGCGTTATCCCATTCATATTCCCAATGTTCCACAAGATTTACACCACAAGTAGTTTCAAGAATTTTTTTCTAGCCAACGTCGCATCGTACCGGTTCTGTAAGGTACGCTCTAGGAAGACTTCGAAGTTTCGATATACCAGTATGTCCTTGCCAGTAGCACCCATAGAATTCTAACCTTGTGCGACACTTTTGATCATAACCATCCAATTTACAATGTGTGAATTGTACATCACCAACATTTTCAGCTGTCCTGAGTGTAATTTTGCTTTCATGTTCCATATTCTAAAGCCACTGACATGTTTTCTTACTTTGATGATCACGATGAGAGAATTCAAGTGGAGGAATAATTGGAATACAGTTTTCTTGTAAATAAAGAGAGCGAAAGCATTCCATCGCATATATAGCAATTGTGCTTGTAGGTATGAAGGAAACATTGAATACAGTTTGATTTAGTTTTAAGGATATTTGAAAACCGAATGATCGCCGAAGTTTGGATACTGACATAATTTGGACAATATTCCAACATTTCATGCTGGAAATCAAATGTCCTTTTACTCTTAACACATTCTTATGTCATGCAGGAATTTATTCTGCCTCTACTGTCAATATCATAGAATTCAAGTTGGGGATACATTCCTTTGTAATTCTGTTTTGAGGGGTATTGAATAAGTATTGAAAATCACCTTACCTGACAGATTCATCCAAACCCATAGTTTTAGCCAGGGCAGCTAATCAAACCCCGATGAACAAGTACGAGTCTCTAAAATTATATTGTTAACACTTAGTTGTATAATTTTATTGCCTCGAGTAATAAAATTAGGAATTAATTTCAAATGTTCCAATAAATCTCGACCAACCTATAACATATCAAACCGAGATATGTCGTGTGAAAGTGAACTTGAGGTCTTGTTGCAGTACGTGATTAATGAATACCTCCATTTTATAAAATACCATATCCCTATTACCTTCTGAATTACCATAGACAGTACATTCATGATTTTCATCATCAATTTCTTTACATTTATGGCAACGTAAATTTGCACAAATTAAGCTGGGCTGATGCCCACGTTCATCTAGCTCATTTTCATCTATTTCCAATAACATTGTTTCAATATCAAATACTATATACAAAAAGTACTCTACCCTTTTGGTTTTGTTGGCTTTACAAACACGAATGCAATTATCCACATACATCAAACACAGTTTACAAAAATGTTCACCGCGAACATGTTTAGATTTTCTGTTACGCATATCTATCTTGACGCCACACTGAGGACAAAGTTGTGTATAGTAACGTACAGGCTTACCTTTTTCATTTGACTTGTGGTTATTAATGCATATTTGATTAGGGTATGTATGATAGCACTTATTACACTGAATTTTACTTTCATAACTATTTTACGTGTCTGGAAGAAACTCCTCACATTAACCAACATAAATACACACATTTATGAAAGCGACGTTCCTTATAGGGAGTAAGGCAATAATAACAATAACCATCACTTCCCCAAAATGCTGTAATTGGTATTTATCGCAGTGGTTGTCTTCATATTGCAAAAATTATTTCTTCTTTGCACAAGGTCCCACATACGTCTTGATATACTCTCGTGTCTCCGACATACGTGTATACACTATAATTTAATATTCGTCTCCAAAATACTTTTCAAACTTGTCCACATCTTCAATACTGTCTAAATTCTAATTAAGTAAATCTACGCCTGCCGTATATCAATTCTCTAGCTTCAGATGCCCACTTCTTAGGATGATTATTCATCTAATTTGCATTTCCAAATTCTTTAATCGGAAACAAACTCCTCGGGATTGATAATTGATGTTGCTATGGAACGAATTGTGATATCTCGTCCATGTAAAGGATAATTAGGATATGTCTTACGACGTTCACTTACAATTTCAAATTGAGGGCCAGATCCTTCACCATACATCATAACTGCATTATGTTCTTTCATCCATTGTTCCACAGTAATATTAATCACTTCATCATCATCACTGCTCACCGTCTCCATAGCAACTTCATCACTATCCTCCTTCGTCATACTAAGTTCGTTATCCTCACGGTCTGACATTTTACACACATAACTCATACTGCAATCACCATCTTCATCCACACTACATTCACCAGTGTCTTCATGGCACCATGACTTCAAAGTAACATCACTGTACTCTTGTGTATCCAGCCCAAAGAACTGTGCTGCATAATCGGGAATTAGTCCAGTAGGATCGTTGAATAATTCACAATAATACTCCCAAGCAAGTTGCTTGCTTTGCATAGTAGTGAGAAATCCGTATTCTGCAAGGTCTAAAATGTCTTGAGAATTTACACAGGCTTTTAGAACTGCTTCCTCCTCATTCCAATAATAATACAGGAGGTAATGAAGTAACAGCTCAGGATCACTTGTACGAAGTTCAAATCCCAGCATCTTGTACGAACAGAACTTATTCCAGCATTCAAGTACCCTTGCATGGTCGTCATAGCTACAAACTTTTGGAGCAGTAAGCAAGGCATCAATAACGTTGTACACTGAACGAAGAAAGTTCCTGGAATGCAAAGTAACGAAGATAGGCAACACACCATACAGGAAAGTTTGCGCTTAATCAGTTCTGAAGAGCAAATGAATATAGTTTCCTTCCCCATCCTCCATGCAGACTTCGCTAAAGCAGTGATTGGAAGAACCTATACATAGAGACAGACACGTCCCCTCCGTTGCTTAAGCTTACTTCTTCGTCCAAAATCACGAGCTACTTACAAAACAACACCAGTAAATAATAATAAGCCTTACACTCACTAAAGTTATTAAAATTAAAAATACACACTTCAATAAAGGGATAACACAATGTAATTGTAAACTGCGTTTATAAAGACAAATATTCTCGTTTAAGTTTCGAAATGAAACCATCTTTCAATACCGGCAAAAGGTATAGTATTTTGCAAGAGTCCTAAGTGTTCTCTGTGATGTAATGGGCTAATGCGTGGAAATGAGAGCATCAGAGTAAAATCTAGTGTCTTTGGTTCGAACCCACTCATATTACCATTCAGTTTTTAAACTTTCAGTTTGAATTAAACAAGTGAAAAATGCCAATTTTACATAAATGTTTAAATTGCATTCCAAAACTTGAATAACAGGACGAACTCAGAGAAATACGTTACGCTGCCAGATTTAACACTAAATACGACGTAAGGGATGTAATTAAGGAAATCAAGCGAACATGTAAGTTAATATGACCAACTATTGAATTAAATAAAAATCCGGCGATTGCACAAGACAACGTTTTTTTTAAAAAATCCGTAAGATGAAGAATTTTCTCTATTCGTTGCTAATTTGGGGGTGCTGATTTCGAATTTGGCAAAAGAATTTTTGTCGCACGTAAGTGTTTTGTGTTGTAACGTCTTTTACTTTTTCGTATATAGAACAAAATTGCCTGTTCATATTGTCTTGATTTGATATCACTTTAGATCATAACCAGTGATTCCGCCCTCCCCCTGAGTCACCCCCAAATCCTAGAGAACACCCCCAACATAATAAATTTTGCGATCCAAAATCGATAGAAACTATGCAAAACTCCACACACATTCCCAATTTTGACTTTACACCCCTCAAACTGAAAATCCTGGCGGAATTCCTGCTCATAACACAGGCTATCAAGCACAGAAAACAGTGATCAAAAATCCTACAAGAGCAAATGAAACTCAATTTGAGGTTATAAAGCAGTGTTTAATTTAGAGCTTTGAAGAATCGCAAAATCGTTATCTCGTATCTACAGACTAAATAAAAAAATCGAAATTCCCCTGGATTTAAACGGGAAGAAGGAAGATCCTTTTAGAGTAAAAGGAGAAAAATTTCTGCTTGAAAACGAAGGGATTTATGGTAACCCATTTGAATGTGAATGTAGACATATCTTTAGTTGAGTTTGAATCTGTTCATTAAAGTTTTCATCTTCTGAACACGAAAACGACGTAATAAAATGATGAAAATGTACAGCCTATTCGAAAAAGATTGACCGCATTGATTAGTCTGTTTTGAGCTGAAAATTCTCGAAGTCCAACTTCGGAAACAGTAAACCAAAGACGCCAGGTTCGAGCCCTCAAAGGTACGGTAGACCTTTGCAATTGAAAAAAAAAGTGCAAATGTGTTTTTCTTCTTTTAAGTGCAATATGTTGAAATGTTATTAAGTGTAGAAAAAAGTAACATTCATTCAAATACGTAATGATACAGTATTTTCAAACTAGCCATACAACCGAGCACGTGATGGATTTGTCAACTATGTTTCCGTACGTGAAAGAACATCTCCAATGAAAGCAAAGACAGCAGTCATATTTATCACTTTTATAGTATAATAAACAAGACAAAGGAGAGACAAAACAACAGCATTTGCAACGTATATCAATGTCATTGTCTTGGATACCAAAAGTTCACTCATGTTCACCAAAACTTCAGAAGGAGTCCTCTCCGAAGGAGCTTCGTAACTGTGTTCATGTTAGCTCAGTGGTAGAGCGCTAAGGCTTCTAATCGAGAGGTCCTGTGTTCGAACTCCGTTCGGGACATTTATTTTGTTTGTAATGATATATTCCTCAAAGCATGAATAAGTAGATATAAAATACATTGAAATAAATAAGTTTCATATGTATTCATACAATTATTTCAGGACATAAATAATTATTATGTTTAAAATATAACATCAGAGTAACAATAAATAACTGCGTATAGTGTATTTGTGAGCAGCTATTTGTCATGCTGAAGTTACGCCTCCATATTCTCATTTACCTTCTATGATCGTTGGCCTTCTGCCAGACGCTATGATTTAGAAAGAAATTGCGAGCTTTTATGGGTAGAGATACAAGGAGAACATTCAAAATTATTAATCGGCTGTTACTATAGAAACCCCAGCAAAAATATAAACTCTTTAGATATTTTATTCGATTCTGTTCTTGCTGCATTCAAAGAACGTGATATATGCATCATTGGAGACTTTAACATACATATCAGCTGGGATACAAACATTAGTGGTGCATGTACTGACCAGCCGGATAGATGGTTCTTCAAGCACTTCATTGAAGGACTTGGCCTATTCCAACATAACATGTTTCCAACTAGAGGTAATTCTGTTCTAGATTTAGTTCTTTTCACCCTCGAACAAGTGAAGGTCACTCCAGGTAGAAATATTTTCGACACACTAGACCACCTGTCGATAGACATTGAACTACAGTTTCCTCCCCCTCGCCGCTGGCGCTGTTCTATTCAGCGAACTATGCCCCTGTGGAACAAAACGAATTGGGACTTAGTGGCAACTTCAATAAAAGCAATAACGTGGGAAATTTTAAAAGCAGGACACGTAGAAGATGCCTTGGATTTCTTTTATGCATGTTTGGACGCTGTTATAAAAGACTATGTTCCTGTCAAGAAATCAAAATCCAGTAAGTTTCCAATGTGGTATAGTGAGGAAACAAAACTTGCCCTCAAGAACAAGAAGTGTGTATTTTCGCTCTGGAAACAGTATCCCAATTATGAAACGCATAAAGTTTTCATCCAACAACGCAAGTTATGTAAAGCTCTCCTCTGTAGAGATTATGATAATTATATTGAATCTGTTTCATCACAAACTGTAACCAATCTTAAACGCTTCTGGTCTCTTATAAACTGCAGGCGACAAAACGCAGGTCCACCATCTCTTATGTCATACAGTGAACGTACTGCTTCATTCAACGAAAGGGCTGATTTATTAAATGACCACTTCTATGACAATTTTAATGCTTGTTCAGATCCTCCATTTTTTTCTTATGTAAATTCTAAAACTCCCCATTGCCTAAAAGATATAAACACAACCGCTGTGGAAGTGTATCGTCTTCTAACATCTCGAAAATCCACCAGAGCCTCTGGACCTGAGAAAATAAATTCCATATTTTTGATTAAACTAGCCCAACCTTTGTCTGCACCTCTCACCATTCTTTTCAATAGGTGTTTCTCGGAGGTTTATTTCCTAAACTCCTGGAAACAAGCAAACAGTATCCCAATTAAAATCCAGTGTTAGTTCATGTAGACCTATTTCCTTTCTTTCTGCCCTCGGTTTAATTTGTGAAAAAATCATCACAGACAGGATTCAAAATCATGTCCTCCCATTTCTTTCTCCCTCCCAGCATGGCTTTGTACCGAATGGATCCTGTGAAACCAACTTAGCTGTCCTACTGTCTCAAGCCACGGATGCCCTAGCAAATAGGCAAGAACTTGACGTCATATACCTACACTTCTTCAAAGCATTTGAAACTGTCACAAACTTCTTATACACATGCTTGCTTCCAATTTTAGTATACACAGACCCATCCTTCAGCTTCTAACATCATATTTGTCTGACAGAGAACAACGTGTTGTGTTCTCTGGTAGCACATCCAAGTGGCTCCCCATGCTTTCAGGTGTCCCTCAAGGAAGTTCCTTAGGGTCAGTTTTATTTTCCCTCTTCATTGATGATTTATGTGAACAGATAGACTATTCTTGCTCGGTACTTATTTACGCTGATGACTGCAAAATTTTTAAGACAATTAAATCTACAAAAGATACTTTCTTCCTTCAAGCCGCTATAGATTCTGTTGAAATGTGGTGCAATAATTGGTTACTGAAAGTCAATCCTTGCAAAACTGCTGCAATGCCTTTCTCACTGAAAACCCATAACACAAAATGTACGTACACATTAGCCTCATCTAATATACCATGGGTAGACCATTGCAAAGACCTGGGCATCATATTTGATGAAAAACTTAATTTTACTCCTCATATTGAATTCGTAACTTCTAAAGCACTCAAACTTCTTGGACTTCTCTACAGGTTTACCGATATTAAAGATTTCAGAGCTCTTCGGTCATATTTTCTCACTTGTGTACTTCCTACTATTGAATACTGTTCATCTATCTGGTGAAACAAACTTATCTAAATTGCACAAAGTGCAAAATTTCTTTATCCGCATTGTACCCAGGACACCCAACCTCCAACACAAATCTAACGTAGACATTTTGAATTCTCTTGACTTGAAAAACATAGACACACGAAGAAAACTAAATTACTTAAAATTTATTTATAAAATAATGCAAGGCGCATTCAGGACCAACAACCTTCTTCCACTTTTTAACCTAAGAGTACCCAGACAAAATGCTCGTTCACAACATCATTTCTACCTCTCAAAACCGAGATTGTTTGGTCCAGCTATCTCTTGTATATAGATGATCACATTTTTACAATACTCTTCCTTTGCCACCAGATTTCTGCTTCAGTAAAAGTAAATTTCTAAAGACTTGTTATATGAATATAGAATGAATGAATGAAAAATATATTGTTTCCTATCGCATAAGTCTTTGTTGTTATATTATTTTTATTATTATTGTTATTGTTTGTTACAAGAACGGTGTAAAATGGCGTTTGCTGTATCCGTTCTAACTTCTACTAAATAAATAGTCAAAGTTTGTCAAAAGAAAATAAAGTTACAAGGGAAAAATATCCAAAGTCGAATCATCGTTGCAGACCGCAAGTTCAATATCCCCACGAACGATGAGGACACTAAACTGTACTTTAATTTATTTCCATGAAGTTTCAGTTCAGTACTCTGAAATCGCTTTTTTCTATTTCAATTTCAATTTCAATTTATTGTTATCTCCTTCTGTACAACATATTGTTGTGTTAGGATTGTCAACAATATATAAATATACATAATAATACATTAAAATACGTAGATAAAATATATTAAACAAATATGTTATTAAAACAAATAAGCAAATATTTCTAAATTATACTCCATATCCAGTGATAAGTACAATAAAATTACAAAATTAAAAAGAACACTTATATAAAGCATACTTCAAGGTAACATATATTTGCCTAGAGTAGTGTGTAGAAGTAAATATGATATGCATAATCCAAGCAAATGATGAGATTCTTGGATCAGGCAATATTTCAAATTTTGATTTTTTATAAAAGCCTTCAATTTCATCCAGTGTATATCCTCCACAATCTATTAGAATAGTTTTTATGATTCTTTTATATTCTTTCAGTTGATAATTTTTATACTCATTCGGTAATAAATTGAATAATTTTGGACCATGTATTTGATAAGATTTATGTATTTTGGATAATCTTGTTAGAGGTACAATAAGATCAGAATTATTCCTAGTATAATGTGTATGAATTTTATGACCGGTGTTATAATCGCCCAAATGGAGTTTAGTATGCAATAAACATTGATAAATGTATATGGACGCTAGAGTCAAAATATTTCGTTTACGAAACTCTCCCCTGCAAGAGGCTCTGAAAGGCAAACCCGCTATTATTCTTATTGCCTTCTTTTGCCTGATAAATAATGAGTTAAACTTAGGGGCGTTTCCCCATAGTAAAGTTCCATAAGATAAAGCAGAATGGCAGAAGGCATGATAAATAGTTAACAATCTTTCGGCCATTAAGGAATGCTTTAAACTCCTTAATACGTAAATGCCCCTAGTGACTCTTTTTGTAACCTCTTCAATATGTTTTCCCCATGATAATGTGGAATCTATATGCAATGGAAGTGGTGAGGCTTTAATCTCTCTCGGGCTTGGTTCTAAATTCTATGATGAAGCGAAGTTACTATCGTTTTATTAAGTAGGAGGAAAAAATGCTTGCATTGACCAGGGCTCAAACCCATGTCCGTGTCGCATTGGTTTAGAAAGCAAGGGTTTTAATCATGAGCTAATATTAATCTAGAAAAGTGTTTTTAAGATTTGTGTTATTAAGACACCACCAGATTCAGTCACGCTAAGTGGACCATTTTATACCTTAGTGATTTTAGTTAGATAAGGAAGATTAGATTGATGTAGGTTAGTTATAGTAAAATTGGGTCATTCCTAGACAAATCATTCAATTTTAGAGAAAGTGGTTACATCAACATTTTAGATAAAAAAATATTTTTCGTGTGTGGGTTCCTACATACCTGAAAATATGAGAACGCTTTTCGAAAGAAATGTGACCCTTTTATATCTCCTGGGGCGACCGTATTTCCAACATGGCGGGTGACGTTCTTTTTACTCCCGTAGGATATGTACGGAAACCTGCATATCTCAAAATCTAGAACTGAAGAGCTGAATTAATTATCCAAGAGATGAACTATCCAAGAGATGAACCATTGGATAGCTCTTGAAATGCACTTCGAAGATGTGGAATCCCGTCTTTGAAAATTAATTTCTTTATTCCAAAAATTAGGCTAAAAATGAGTTACGAATTGTATGAAATTCGATTTTTAAACCAATTTTTTGGAGTGTAGGAGTTGAAAAAAATTCTGTCATATTTAGACTTCCCAATAGAGTTTCTGGTCTAAATCACACCCTTTTTATTACTGGTGTTCAAACATTGCCCTTTGTGAAAAATGCCGGATTTTGGGCTTAAATATCTCATATGCGTCCTCATGAAACAATCTGAAATGTGGTTTCGAAAACGCTTCGTATGTGACCAACTAACAGTAGAAATTGCAACTATAATTTTGTAATGGTTTGGTCAATACCAGCGGATTTTATTCGCTATACGATGCAAATGCGAATGTGTTATCTTCACGAAATTCACCATGTTTTAGGGAAGAAGCTGAACATAAGACTGCAATTTATCTTGTGATGTTTAGAACTACCAACAGAATGACTGTGTAGAAAACTCTGTGGCGTTGAATCACAACGCTTTTTTGCTACTGGACAAATGCCGGATTAGGGTCTAAAATATCTCTAATGGGCCATCATAAAAAATCTGAAAGTTGGTCTTCTCCAGGAAGCTTTTTATGTTCTCAAATCACAATAAAAATGGCAATTTTTATTTTTGAGTGGTTTGGTCAATAAAAATTGTTCATTGGAGTTAAAAGTGTGCCTTTGAAGCAGAGTAGTAATATGAAGCTGCATATATACATATAATCCGCTTGTACTGACCAAACCAATTAGAAATAAAAGTTGCAATTTTTGATTGTAAGCTGACCACTAACAAGGCTTCCTTTAAATTTCATTTTTTTTTAAAATTAGACATTTAAGCTTGAAATCCTGCATTTCTTGACGAAAGACCATGTGTGAACCCTGTTAGAAAGAAAGGAATGTAATTCATCCAAATGATTTTATGAATATAGACACTCTTTTGGTAGGTCTAAACATTACAAATGACAGCAGCCTTAGATTTGACTGTTTCATAGAAGAAAAAATGTGGTCATTTGAAGATACCACATTTGCATAGTATGACGACGGAGAAACTCAACTTGCACTGACCCAGGAAGCCAAATGCCGACAAGGACGGCAAATGTTCGGGGAATTTGGTCGAGGCGGCGTCGGGGATAGGAAGAAATCAAACTAGTAGTCGGGAAGTAGAGGAGGGAAGGTGGACGTGCAGCTACAAGTTGCGTTTGGTCGTCGGACCATCCAGGTCGCTGTCGGTCTCTAACTTGCCGGCATAGAGGCGAAACGCCGTCCATCCCCCAGCACTTGATGGTGGGAAAAGGATGGTCACCCGGCCGTTGGTTAGGTCGGGAAAAGGCTGCTCCCCGTCCATCTCCAGATGGTCGAGGGAAGAACGAGGCCCCGTTTATTCTTGATGGGAAATAAGCGAGTCGCCACCCACTTCCTGGTGGTCGGAAAAAAGTTGGGGTCCTGCAATGTTAGGACCGTTTTAATCTAGAATTTATGTAACTCAAGTATCGGCATTCCTTTGCACAAGAATTCTACCGGTATATAAGAATACACAAAGATGAAAAAATTAAACGTGATTTACATATGTTAAAAGCAAAAGTGCCTTATGTGGGGTCAGGAACTTATGATTTATTCTTAGTACTAGCTGTTGCCTGCAGCGTTAATCGACTCGGAAGCCACCTTCGAATAACTGGCATTACGGCGTAGTGGCTAAAGCGCTGAGGAGCTGTTCTAAAGGATTCGGGTTCGATCCAACCACAGGCCAGTGATTTTTTAAAAAGAAATTACTTTTTTCATTTCTATTTTCGCAATATGCACTTCTTTTGCTACCTTATCGAACATTAGTGGAATAGATTAGTTAAAGCCAGATTATGTATAAATTACAAATATCGAGCTTAGACAGTGTGGCCTGAGCGTTGATATGTCAGTCAGTCGGGATTTCTGTTTTGTATAGAGAGTATTATTATTATTACCTTTTCAGGATATTATAGTATAAATTCGAATTGACTTACTCTCAAAAGATTAGGAGTACTGACGTATTTTTTAAATCTAGAATTTTTAGAACATTGGCCGAGCCACCGTAAGTCAATGGTAGAGCGTTGGCGTAGCATTCGGGAGGCCGTGGGTTCAATCCTTCGGTCCACCATCCTGACTGAGGTTTTTTCACGTTTTCCTCAGTCACACCAGGCAAATGCTGTGATGGCACCTACAGCATAGACCTTGGCCGACACCTTCCCAAATCCTTTCAGATCGCCTAACCCGGCCTAATCGTTATAAATAAAATTCAAATTTAGGACATAGAGGGAAAATTTTGAATTAGTGTTTCCTTTGTACAGAACAAGGCATCATAAATTATTGACTGATTCTGACAAAGATTGTGTTTGTTTAAACGTTTAATCAACAACCATCACGTAAAATATTTTTATTGCTATCAAATTTCAATATTTAATAGCTTCTTGTTTAGCTGTATATCTATCTGCTATCTGTAATCTATATGTATCTTGTATGACTTAGTGCTGTATTGGCACCATGTTGTTCGTAGAATATCAATAAATAATTAATCTGTTACTACCACATTACTAATAAACGGCTAAATAAAAACTTAAAATTTCTAATTCATGTATACTGGGAAACTTCGAGTTTCAAGTGTTAATAGTAGTACAATCACGATATTTTGATGATCCTCTGAATCTAGACAAAGTGACAGTAATCCTGGTGCAAAACTAGGAGTTTTATTGTAGTTGTATTTGCAATGAAGATTTATTTTCGAGAAATTCTGTGTAACGAAGTCCAAACCTCCACAATTCCTGGCTTAAAGTAGTACAGTAAAGAATATGGTGTCTGTGTAACTTACTATACTTTATTTCAGACTTCTAGAAGTATCTTACTGACGAACGGTTTTCGGACATTTAAGCTGGAGATCCGGCATTTTCCGCAAAGGACCATGTTTGAACCCCCGTTGAAGAAGAGTGTGATTCAGAACCATGATTTTTCGCCCGCATACACTCGGTTCGTAGGTCTAAATATTTCAAAATTTTGTATAAATTTATTCAATCCCTTCACCCCAAGAAATTTGTTAAATATCCAATTTTACACAACTATATTTCAGCCTAATTATCTGAATAAAGAAATTAATTTTCAGAAAAGATGATTCCGTATATTCAATGTACTATCATGGCCAATATAATCTTTACATGGCTTTATTATACACGATTTTTCTCTAAACCTACAAGATAGGCCACCCAACTGACGTAGAGGGGACGATGTGTGATTCTGAGAGTGTGTGCGTGAACGAGCAAGGGTTGGAATTTTCTTTACTTTAAGAGAAATCATTATCGCCTGTTTTGATTTCTGAAAAGATATTTATGGTTTCTTGTAGTATTTACGAAAGAATGAAAAAAAAGAAATCGCATTTAAAACAGCAAAACAGGGAACCTAACACAATTTTACTTTAGTTTAGCCATTAGTTTAAATTTACTGAAAGACGAAATTTAAATTGTTCAGTAGAAAAGATAATTACCGAACATGGAGAAACGAAAATGAACGCTGAAACCAATAGTTATTATGTAATTATTTCTTTCGTAATGAATCGAGTATTCCATAGAACACTAACGTTATGCACGAAAGATAGGACAAAACGTCTGTTTCTATCAGTTCTTGAGAATAGGGCACGATATATATGCTTTCTAATTTCTGATATTATGTTGTTATCTACGTTACAAAGATGTTAGTAGCAAAATACACAAAATATGTGGCATGATAGGTTATATGAAATGTAATACATACATATATATATATATATATATATATATATATATTGAACTGATACAAATAAAAGTATGAATCTTTGAGCATCATATGGAGAATATCTGAGATAAATTAAGTTCTTTCTCTTTCCAGAAAAATATTTGTGTGTGTGCATGCGTGTGATAAATATAAATATGAGTATGTTTTGTTCTGAGCGGCCATCATATCTAACTTTGGAGAGTGTTGGTTTCGAATTCGGAAGATCCTCGGTTCGCTACCAGCGGATGATTGTCCTAGCTTACGATTTCGCAGTGTTTTCCTCAGCCACACCAGACATGTACCTGGATGGTACCTTCACTTTACGACCTGGCCGACTCTTTACCACATTTCACACAACCTTATCTTGGAGTGATCCATATGTGAATAAAAGCTATAAATAAGATGGAAACCCAACGATTATACCAGGCGTATAAGCTTAAAAAAGCTGTTTGCTCATAGATGGCGTTCGTGAGCGTATGAAGCTACCATGGGCATGCCAGACCTATTGTGTGGATGAAATGGACCTCTGGCAACACGAATCAGTTCACATATCAGCAACTGCAGACAACAACACACAGTGTGCCGTTGGTAAGCATGGCTAGTTTTGTGCCAGAAAAAGAGCATATGCGGGAAGCTCTGCTTTTCTGTTTCCATTTGAAGAAATCGGCTGCCGACGTTTGTGGAGGCCTGTGGTGACAGTGCTTTATCGGAAACAATGTAATGAGGTTGGTTTCGTCGGTTCAAAGACGGCAATTTTGACCTGAGTGACAAGAAACTTAAAAATCGAACTAGAAAGTTTGAGGACTAGCAATTGCAGGCGCAGTTGGACGAGGACGATACCCAATCGTAACAAATGCTTGGGCAATTGGGCGTTACTCAAGCAGCAATTTCCATGCGTCTAAGTGCCATGGGAAAGGTTCAGAAGATCGGAAAATGGGTGCCGCATGAATTGACCGATCGGCAGCTGGAGAGACGCCAACACACATGCGAAATGTTGCTCACCAGACAAAGAAGAAAGTTGTTCCTGCATTGGATTGTGACGGGTGATGAAAAGTGGATATATTTCGTGATTTCGGAAAAGTGGATTTCTAGCTAGTGATGCTTCTTTTCTCTCAAACCCACGAAGAATTTCTGATAGAGTTCTGTAAATAGTTGAAGGTATCATTTTAGTCGAAAAAACACAGCGCTGACTGAGGATGGAACCCAGGTCATCGGAATGAAAGGTCAAGACAAAACCACTGAGCCACACATTTCTTTTCTAAAATTCTTCGCAACACATTAACAGTTGTTCTGTGTTAAAGAATTACAAGAAAACTGAAAGCTTCAGGTCAATGACTTCTTCGTATTTGCACTGTTAACACACAGATACTTTATGTTCATCTTCCAACAAATATTCGTTGATCATCGTCGTCTTCTTTTTCTAAAAAGACATTCCTACCAGAGGGAATTCGGCTAGCTGCTTCCACACATATTAGTACTCGACGTTTACGAACAGAAGTGTCTATTCGATTGTTCACTTTTGCCTTGTAAAAAGATATTTGGTAAGAACAGATTTAGAACCTCTGTTACGCACTTTCGATACTCAGAAGTCTTATGACGTCGTTCCGGTTGACTAGCGTTCTTAGCTGAAGCGAAACCTCCAGAAATATCATTACTATTTTCAGCGGCCGGTTTCTCAAAACTTTGGAATAATATTACTAGTCTCTACACTATTAATATCAATTCGCTTCACAAGTTGTAAGTTTGAGTAACTGTTCTCAAACTTACAGTTGTAAAATACTAGCTACAAGTTCACGAACTAGTATCACAATGTGACTAGTATTACTAGTGATTCTGTTTCTCAAAATAACTCAAAATAACACTGTAGTCGTCTACACTTGTAACCCACAAGTATCTGCAGAGTTTGTAGCGTACGTAGATGGATCGTTAGAAGCCAAGATTTACTTTTTACTCGAAAAGTATAAGTTATTAGAGAGTTTGGAACCGAAATTACGTGCATACACTTTTCAAATTGATTGTAATTTAAAAGATAATATGGTTTTGTTCAACATCACTCTAAAAATGCAATGTCTTTCCACCATAATATTCATCCGATAACTGTGATGAATATGATAATTTATTATTATTTTTATTACTATAGTCTAAATAAAACTTGTTAGTATTTTTTCTGAGTTCAGTGTTGGGTACCATTTTCAAGTAATTTTGATACTATAAAGTTTTTTGAGAGGTTGTCTTGAGGATCCAAAACCTGAAATCTGTAATCACATCGTTAATAATTTCTAGTAAATAATACTAGTTAATACTTTCAATTATTATATTGAAAGTATGCGTCTGAAATATTTAACTGTGGCAAGTCTTGATTAGTTTCTAGGTGTACGTAGGTACAATGAACGTAGGTATTTGTTTCTAAATATACAGTTCATTATCATATTTCATGTAAACTTGTATTAAAAGATAACTTTTCATTTGAATCCTAAAATGATTCCAACTTTACTCAATTTTGCAACATAATAATATTGTTTTTCTTGTGTTGCCTCATTTTTAATATAATACTCTTTTTCTTGTGTTGCTTCTAAACAGAATATAGAGAAGACAATTTGGATATATCTATTTTCAGAAGTAGAGCAGAAAGTTGTTTTTTGTTTTGTTTAACTTTGGTTAGCTTGCAATTTAACCTAGGTAGATATGTAATACTTGCCAACCAATTTCGAAAATTTAATACATAAAAGTGTACACCAAACTTGACATTTAGGTAGACTACTAGAACAGATACAACCTGCACTGCAGTTAAGTATTGGCAAACGATTTTAAGAACGATACCAGCTGTGATTGATGCAAACATATTTTATTGATCATGCACCAATGGGCGGATATTTAAGCAATTTGTTAATACTTTTCTCACTTAGGTTTTCTACGGTTGTCTTCAGTTTCAGGATACAAATATCGAGTGTTACCTTAAGTAAGACCTTTTCTGCTATCTTCCCACCTCGAATCGAAATAGTGCTTGCCAAGGGTTATCATCAGCAATGTGACGAACTTATCTCCTAGCATCCTGAAGGGTTCATACAATGTAAAGTATATAAATTAGTTATTTGACACTTAGCAATACATAAAATAACACCAATATATTTAAAGAGAATAGATAGCAGCACGTGTTTTCACGAACATGCAAGGAAAACTACGAATCAGAATTAATCTACAAGAATCAATGTCCGCAAATATAAAATATGTTTACTGAGGCAATTTGTCAATGTTGAAAACTGGCGGATTGATACACGTGAAAGTAACATACATGGAAACACAAAGACGTGAAAGTGAGCGGCCGTAGCTCAATTGGTAAAGCATTGACTCAACAATCAGAAGATCCTGGGAATGATCCCAGTGGTCGCCTACCTTGACTGAGGTTTTTCCAGGGTTTTCTTCGGTCACACCACGCAATTCTGATATCTCCTGAAATGGATTTCATTGCCTCCGCAGATGCAACTGTTAACCTAACCTACCTGTTCCTAACCAGAAATATACGTGTGTCTTACGTGTATCAAGAGACAAAAAGTATTAATCTAGTTACTAGTGCTAACAGGCACAACGTTTGCATTTAAATATGAATCAGTATTCAGGTCCGCATAACACACGGGTCGGAAAACGCCCGCCATAAGTAAAAAATAATGTAAGATGCAAAAGTTTTTATAACTATTACATTCAAGTTACTACTTAATTTAGTGAAAGTAAAAATATATTTAATTTCTTCGACGGGGCTCGAACCACCGACTCTAAGAATCAAAATAATTAAAATTAACGTGTCTTAACCAAGTGCGCCACAAGGCCAACAGGTGGAACAACACACTTCAACACGTATTAGTAGCATTACAAAATTAGCATGCGTTCCACCTATTTGAATCATTTTTGTATTAGTGTAATAGTTAAAAACGTGGTTTGGGTGGAATTTATTGGAATGTCTTGTGCACGAAAATATATTCACTTTTCGCCAAGTAATTACGAATATTTATCTTTTTTCCTTGTTTTCTGTCCTCAAAAGTTCCAAGTGGGTCATTAGTACAACGCAAAACTAGAGCTTCCGCTGGTTTAAGCATGCGACTAGTAGTTTAGTAACTATAGGCACTGCTAGCGCACAAAATTAGTTTCTGAATATGACTTCACCTCTTCAGCTGTTAGTCACTCGTTAGTATAGCGTTAGTCAAAAAACATCTCTGAATACGGCTGGAAATGTTTAAAAGAACAATGATTTGTCTACTGTATCGTTTACAAAAGAATATTTGGATACACGTGCAGTAAATCTTAAACTTATCAATACCTTCGACACACTGTTGTAAAATGGAGCTTGACGACACAGACGCAGCGACAACACAAATATCTAGTTACTTTACTCTTGTTTATTTTCTCTGTGTATTTGAGCCTTCCTGCTCGTTGGAGTATGGGAAGTGTGGGCAAGCGTTTAGCGATATCGTTTGTTAATAAAGACAACGGGGGAGGGGAGGGGACAGGCGAGCGTCCAGGGTATCTAAATCTAAGTATTGAACAAGTGGCGTAAGACAGACGTTATACAGTTTTTCGAAGAAGGATTGGCGTGCGTAGATTTACACCGCCAGGTGCGAGTTTGGTTTGTATAAAGTTTATGTAATGTATTACTTCGAAGGAAAACTATGCAAAGAACCACGCCATGCTTTACCCCGGCTTAATTGTTTGTTTGATATTAACATTCTAAATGAGCTTGAAAGCTTCTAAGAACAGAACCTACAGTTCCTGGTAAAGTGTCCCGTTGGCGTAGGATTCGGGATAGTGTGGACTCAATCCCAGCGAATAAACATCCTGACTGATGTTTTTCCAATGGTTTTAATGAGTCGCATCATGCAAATGCGGAATAGAACTTTTTCTCATCCTTCCGCACCCCTATTCCGGCCTGAGTCGTAGATGCATAGAGGCCATAAATAAATTTGAAATTCGACCTCTATTTTACTCAAATCTCAACCTTATGATGAAACTTAAATCTCGACCTCACTCAACTTGATCCTCACGACAGAACTTAAACCTCGATCTCACTCAATCTCACGAGGAACATTATTCGGAAACTCATTACAACCCCAAGAATTAACCTCCTCGACCTCAATTAACTTCTACCTCACAACGGAGTTTGAACCTCGACCTCACTCAACTTCAACCTTGATCTGACTCAATCTTACAACAAACCGCGACCTCACAACCTTACCTTTACCTCTTTCAACCTCACGATGAAACTTCAACCTCGACATCACAAACTGAAATTCGTGTCTAGAGGTCTAGGGGAGATGAGGTTGTGGTTGGGTCTCGTCAGGTTTAATACCTAAGTGCAATCGAGGCTAAAGTTCCAACCTAAGGCTGGGTTAGGTCAATGTTGAAGTTCCATCGTGAGACTGAAGTTGAGGTTGAAGTTCTATCGTGAGTTGGACATTAAGTAAGGTCGAGATTGAAATTCTATCGTCAGTTGAGATTGATGTTCTATCGTGAGGTCTAGGTTGATAGAGTCCATCTGAGGTTTAGTGAGGGGAGGTGAACTTTCAATCGTGAGGTTTAGGCTCAGTGAGGTCGATGTTGAAGTTTCAATGAAATTGAGAGCGGTCGAACTTGAACTTCCATAGTGAGGTTGAAGCTGAGTAAGCTAGAGGTTAATGTTTCATCGTGAGGTTGAGAAATAGGTCGGAGTTGAAGCTCTATCATTAGGTTTGGTTTGAAGTTTTGATACCTAATGCACGTAATGCATTTAATAAAGTAGGAAGTTACTGTCTTTGTAGATAAAGAAGAAGACGACGATTAACGAATATTGGTTGGGAGGTGAAAAAAATTATGTGGGTGTTTGGAGAACAACTATACGAATAAATCATAGACCTGAAGCATCCAGTTTTCTTCTATTTCCTTAACACAGAACAACTGTAATATGTGTTGCGAAGGTTTTAGAAGTAAAATGTGTGGTGCACTGGTTCCATTTTGACCTTTCATTCTGACGACCCGGGTTCGATCCGCAGTCAACGCCGTGTTGTTCGACTAAAATGATAGTTCGGCGTC
>JAGDQP010000093.1:42612-64261 GCA_022664845.1 Lepisma saccharinum
AGGCAATATAGTATCTCAGTTCGTCATTTTCAATCAACAACTTACACACAAATGTATTATCGTCTCTCATTGCAAATTTTTAAATTCACACCCAGTTCTGTTTCTATCATGCTAATATTATTTCACCGAAAAAGGTCACATCATCTCATTGAGCAAATCAAATTTAAAGTAAAACAAGTTAGCGCTGCGATTATATTAAGAATCGCGAGGGCTTCGGTCGCTTGATAGCATCTCAAACAGAAAGGCATTCCTTCTTATAAAATAGATTGGCAACACTAACAACTATGGTGTTTAGGGACGGGAGGACCCCCAAGGTTGTTCAACAAATGAGATGCAATACGTTTTCGATCTGGACATTTGCCCAAAGAACATATGGGCAAAACTTGGTGGAACTTAAAGGACGCATATGGAATTGCATAGCGTTCTTTTATTTTCACTCCCACTCCCGTTACACCCTCTGGGGTGTGTCGAATCAATAAAATAAAATAGCCATTCCTAATGAATTGACGATATCCTTCGAATGACACCTCAAACAAGTTCCTATCTTCTGGTTCTTGAGATATGACAGTCTGAGTTGCACTTTCACTCCATTTCACCTTCTGTGGTGAGTCGAAACGAAAAAGTAAGGTAGTCATTCCTAATACATTTAAGAGAACTTTCGAATAACACCTCAACCAAGTTCCTACATTTTCTGGTTCCTGAGAGATAAGAGTCTTGAATTGCATATTCACTCCATGTTTCACTACCTATGGTCTGTCGAATCGAAAAAGAAAGATAGCCATTCCTAATGAATTAACGAGACCTTTCGAATGACACATCAACCAAGTTCCTACGTCTTCTAGTTCCTGAGATATAATTTCTTGTGACGGACCGACAGACAAAATCAGGATATTATTTTTGGTTTTGCTATCAAGGGACCTAAAACCTCCCTACAACTGATTTCATTCTTTTCCATTGTTGATCATTAAGGAAACAACAAAATATTTTAAAGCGTTATTCCTGATGTATATACACTATAATATTTATTTTTCTGGAAACAAAGGACTAGTCCTATTTGTTTCTCAAATTTGAGGAAAATGAAATATTAAAAATAAGAAATCAAAAATGTTTATTTGTTTACTGTTACGCATTTTCGTTATGAAATGAGGAGGTACTCAAATATGAGAAAAAAAAGTACTTAAAAATCTAAAAAAGTACTTTAGTTCACTTTTGAAAAAATCCATTTTTACCAGTGTGGTCTTATTCAAGGTTACCATCCCAGCATTTGCCTGGTGTGACCAAGAGAAACCCAAGGAAAACCTATTCACGATGACCGGCACTCGAAACTGACCAACTTTTCTTTTATTTTTTAAAAAAAAACAAACAAGTAGACCTGTTGGAATACTATACATATTTGTTAACATGCTGAGATTTGCATAATAATATCACGTGTTTTGGTACAATATATTGTCCTGATAGGTAGTTCAGCAAGGGTGAAAATTGAAAGAAAGAAAAAAAAGTATAATTTTTCATCGGAAAATTCTGTTCTAAAATCACATCAAGATCCAAAGTTCCAGCGTTTTATCGTGGTGCGAGATATTTCTATACCCAGTGGGAGGTATAGTAATCATAATTTTAATTTTCGTTAAGATATGTCATACCAGGGAGGGAGATCTATGTTAGTTTGGGAAATATTGTCTGAAGACATGCGTCAAGACTTTTGTCCCTTGCTGTACCACCCCAGCATTTGCCTGGTGTGAAACTAAAACCTCAAAGATCTTCAGACAGGATGGACAGCCGCTAGGATCGTTCCCAGGAGCTTCCGATTGCAATGCAAACTCTACCGATTGAGTAACAGCTGCTCGGTGCGTTGTTTCTTTAATGTAGGTCATAGCGCTTTTATATTTCCAATATTCATTATTCTTTCAATATAAGGTATTACTTTCAAATAAAGGATCATCATCGTTTTAGATATCATCAATTATTAAAATAGAATATTTTCACAGAATTTGCTCGATTTCATCGTTTTTGTCAACTATGAAATTATTGCACTGCTGAACTATCAGATATAATGTGAGAGGAGATTATCGAAGAATCATTAACCCCGGGATGGTCGTGCGCGTGGTCAGGGGTTCAAGTCCCGGCGCAATCTATTGAACGGAGTGATGCGGATCTCCTTTAACAAAATGTGTAGGTCCAATCCTTAGCATCCCAACTACTTTACTACTTTATCCCGGCCTGATCCAAAGATGCCCTGAAGTCAAGTTCAAGTAAATTTCCGACCTATACAGTACCTTAAGGACACAGGCTGTGATGTCCAATTCCTTGGTATTGTTGTTGGAAAACTAATAGGAGGATAGGAGGATCTGTATTCAAGGTACCATCCTTTGTTAACATAATTCACGACGAAAACTGAAAATTAACGCACTTTTCTAATGTAAGCATCGTAATGTACATTCAGCTCATATGATTGCATTATTGTTATTACGCAATCGTTACATTTTTGGCAATTAAATGAGAACACTTTCACGTGGTAAGGGTGAAAAGAGGTAAGAATTGCGATCGTGCCAGAAACGGTGCATGGGTACGTAGAAGTAGTGATCCATACATTCTCGATCTATATTGCATAAAGTGAAGTAGGGTTTTCAGTCCTGTGCTCGACCGCCTGTACCGTCCAAGGTTTCCAGGAGAACGGGGTACTCACTTCTGCTGCACACCGAATGAATCCCGGGCAAGTTTGTATAACGTTACATGTGGGAAGACTACAGTGAATCAGCTGTGATAAGACAACGCGCGTGATTCAAATGTGTTTGTGGTTTCCAGATGTAAGAAGATTTTCATGTGTGTAAGAGGATTTAATCGACTTTCTTGTTACATTTACTTTTTAGCATTCCAGTTCTGGAATTTTTTTTATTTTCGGGACCCGCACTCCATCCCTGCCTCTTTGTATTCTTAACACAAGTCAAGTTATGCACTTTCAGGGTCGTGCAGTACGATCCGTTTTGATCTTCTTGCCTTGGGGCATGCATGTCCCTAGAGATTCTTGGATTGCCGGAGTTCCAGCATTCCAAGAAGCTCCTATATTCCATCAGTCTAAGACTTCTGGGGTTGCGGGACGGGCTTTTGCCAGGCGTCCAGAATGTTCTCCTGGCCGTGTTTGCTGGACCTATTTTTATTTGCTTGGGAGGGAACCCTATCTACTATATCCTCAATTTTATTGTAAAAAATATAGAAAAAAGATTACATAATACATTTACACAAGTACAGACATCACAGGGACAACACAGACGAGACAAACATAGACTTGAGCTTCTTCTTCTTTTCTTCTTATTCTCAATTCCTGTAAGTACAAAAGAAGGGAATTAGTTAGGTAAGATGCGCGTGGGTTTGATGTTAAAGCCACAAAGTTTTTTTCGCTATCCCTCCTTGGTATCCACTTCCCTTCTTCTGCCACTGGTTTTTATCGTAGTTCTCTGTAGGTTGAAGTATCCTATCACTTCTTCTGTTCTCATTACTTGCACTATTATTCCTTCTTTCACATTCACTCATCCACACTCACACTTCTGCACTATCGCTTCCTTCTGGATTCCAAAAGTTAGCGTAATTATCGTTACCACTAATTTAGTTACACTTGCACATTTATTCTTTATTCCCCATCACCAAATAGTTTCACATTTATCACATCAGGAGCGTCTCTTGTTACGGATTCCGCCACAACGCGCTCTTCTACCGGGTTCCGGCAGGATCATTTATTCATGTCCCTGCTGTTTTTTTATAAGTCCGATTCACGGTAGACGCGGTCGTCACGGCCTCGCGAACGCGCACACACGCCAGTCAGTCGGGCCATCTTCCCTTGTATTGTTATTTGTTTTTCCTATGGTGGGTGGTCCACGCCATTTCTAAATTTCTTTTTATGATAGTTTGAAACTTTTTTGAGTTAACTCTCTGAGGGTCGCCGCAATTTCCAGGGTTCGCAGAACCTCCGCGACGGGCATTCCCTTTCAGGAGTTCTCTTTCTTCCACCACAAGGTGCTCTGTCTCTCTGCAATGCAGATTTACATGTTCTGGCGTGGCCACCACTCCACATGTATGACGTAGGTTATCTTCTACAATATTCATTGCATGTAACTTCTGACGAAAGGGGCTATGACCCGTCAGGAAGTGCATCAGCCCACCAGTAATATCCAAGTTTAGTTCCATCCGCTCTTCAATATCCGGAAAAATGGAGTACAGTCTTCTTCCTTTTTCAGTTGTATTCCACAATTCCTGCCACGCACTGTTAATAGCTAAGTTGACTTCAGCTTTGGTCTCAGCCGGTCTATGTAGGATGTTAACGACTTTATCCTGAATTTCTTTTTTGATCCAGTACATGGACCCCATCTTCTTAACCTGGAGATGCAGTGGGGGGACCGCCAGCGCGACCTGGAGTGCCTCGACGGATGTCGTCCTATATGCGCCTGACAGTCATAAAAGTATTTGCCATTGAGCTCTGTCTATAATCTGTTTTTTCCTTTTATTATCGTGTCTATGGCACCATACGCTAGCCGCGTATCCAACTATTGCTCTTATGATGACATCATGGTAAATGCGTATTACTTTTATCGGTATTTTTAGATTGTTTACTGCTATATTAACCAATATGTGTGAAATTTTTAATGCCTTATTTTTTTATTATACTTGTGTGCATTCTGAAGTCAAGTTTTTCATCCAAATTTAGTCCTAAGTATTTTAGATACTTCTCTCGTTTAATTGTTTTACTATTTACTTTACTTATAGGTCCCCTATTGTAATTAAGTTTTCCTTTGAATAACACATATTTCGTTTTTTCGGAGGATATTGTTAATTTATTTGCTTTACACCATGATGTCATCATTTCTATTACCTCGTTTGCTTTTGTTTGAATATCCAATCGACTGTTTCCCTTGATCACCACTGCCAGGTCTTCCGCGTATCCCACCACCCTCTCTACCTTCTGCATTCCATTCAGTACTTCCAAGCACGGCTGAAATACTAGGTCCCAAAAGATCGGACTCAGTACCGAGCCCTGTGGGCATCCTCTTGTAGGAGTCAACCACAACTCCGTCTGCTGTATCTACTTCTAATTTTCGATCCTGAAAGTAATTTTGTATTAACTTCCATAGTTTGCTGTTGATTTTAAGCTTTCTTATTTCTTCTAACAATGATTGTCACCATAAGTTGTCAAATGCCCCCCTAATATCGAAGAAAATTCCAATTACATATTTGCAGGTTTCGTCTCGTAAAGCATATATGTTACTACACAATTCGTTGATAGCATCCTCTGTAGATTTTTTTGGGCGAAAGCCATACTGTAATTTGCAGTTCTCCAGGTTATCTCTTTTTTATTTATTTTTATAGCCAATATTTTTTCAAAAATTTTACTTATTGTATTCAAGAATTATATAGGTCTATAAGATTTTGGATTAAGTTTATCTTTGTTCTCACTTTTCAAGAAGATTACCAAATTTGCTACTTTCCATGGTTTCGGAAAGATTGACTGTTGTATACATTCATTAAATAATCTGGTTAAATAAGGTGTCCATATATCTACATTATTTCTAAAAATTTCATTTTTTATCTGATCTGGTCCTGGGGCCTTCCATAGTTTTAATTTCTTTAAAGCTTCCATCACCTGATCATTAGTCACAAGCAGATCATCGGGGTTATCATTTTCATTGCTTGGGACTTCTTTGGCTTTATTCCTTATCCTTGTGTTGTCTTCATTGTCATCCTCTATTCGGTCGTCCGGAAATAACTTCTGATCAAAGAATTCTATGGTGTCTTTCCAATTTGTGGTAAATTGTCCTGAATCGTCCTTGAGGGTATTCATAGCACTCTTTGTTTTAATCTTGGACATAATTATCTTATATGGCATGCGTCAGAGGCCACGCAAGAATAGATTTTCTTCAATAAACTTACTCCAGGTCTTCTTAGTTTCTTTTAATTCCGTTTCAAATTGTTGCTTTATTCTCCTATACGTCTGTAATCTTGCTGATCTCAATGCGTGATCCCCGGCTGCCCTGTAGCTCTTCCTGCTAGCTTTCATCTTCCTCTTCAATCTGTTCAGACTCTCCGTCCAAAAAGGCTTTCTTTTATCATTTGTCTGTTTTTTCTTAGGTGTTGAATTTTCTATTGCTTCCTCAAGCTCCAGGGTGAGTTTTTGAAGGTCACAATTTCGGTTAATTTGTGGTAATACAAGATTATCTATGAATTTTTTCGTGTTTAATTTATTTATGTTATAGTTGAATTTACTATTCTCGTTGGATATTTCGTGATTTAATTTGTCTTCTTCGTCATTCACGTCAAAGCGGACGACGTTGTGGGCACTAGAAGTCGCGTGCTCGTCCACGGACCAGTTACATATACGATTACATATATTTCCCTTTGCCAAAGTTACGTCAATATTAGACCCCGCTCCAGCCCTGCCCATATACGTAAGCGGTTGACCTTCTCTGTTTATAACAGTAAGATTGTGCTGTTCAATCAACTCCTTGAACTCCCCATTTTCGTCCTCGTTTGTGCAGTGCCAGAGCGGAGACTTAGCATTAAAATCCCCCAAAATTATGGTATTATTCATTTGCATTCCATTCATTATATTATCTATTTTCTGTACAAAAATCTCTCTCGGGAGGGAAAATTGACAATAAATATTCACTATGGTTACTTTATAATTTCCCCTGGAAACATCCACACACAGGGTCCATTTATCTGCATATCTTAAGTGTGTTAAAGCATCTATGTTCCTGTTGAATATTACAACTGCTACCATGGGAGTTGGATCATTAGGCAATATCGCTACGACGCTAACTGGCATATTAACTAATTTCCCTTTAAATGTGTATGGTTCTTGGAGGCATGCTACGTCCACACTTTCCTTCTCACAATAGTGTCTAATTTCTGCTGTTGCGAGTTTTGATCTTTCCAGATAAACACTACCTTGAACATAACTATGGCTGTCGTGTGTGGACACAGCACGCTGGGAACTTCTCTAGTGGATTAAATGCAATCCTTCCATACGCCATAACGAACTGCCTATACACGTTATTCAGTTGGAAAGATTCCTCCCTCCTCTCAAAAACTTTGTGAATAAACGCTAACAGGTCTTGTGGGTCAGTGGTGATGCCATTGGACCTCAGATTAATTTTGTCCACCTCTTCGATCACCGGGAACGTTATGGTTTTTCCATTTAGATGGTAACTTCTTATTATCACTCTTAAGGCCGCCGTCAGAGTTTGTGGCTCCTCAAGCCTGGTTAGAATATAGTTTAAATTAAGGTTTTCATAGAGTATTTTCGGGTCAAGGTCAACTTTTCTTCTTTTTTCTTCTTCTACCAGCTGGTCAGGTAGTCTGTTTTCTTCATCTGTTTCCTGAGTGCCTGGATATATTGTTTGTTCTATCACCTCTTCTTCCTGTTCAGTAGTTGGTTGCTTTCCATTTTTCTTCTTATAAAGTCCTGGTATCCAGGATTTCCAGGTTCTTCTTTTCTTTTTCGTATTTGTTTGTTTGGTTTCTCTTTTCTCATTGATTCGTCTTTGTTTTCTTCATTTACTTCTTTATTTTTTTCTATTTCCAGATCCATATTTGACGATGTATCTATATTTTCCTCTTTTTGTTCTTCTTGTTCCACTGCTTCTAAATCTTCTAGTGTCTTTGAAATAGTTCTGAAGAAGTTTTGATCACTTATAATCATTTCTATTCCTATGTGCTGAATTTTATTTTCAAATTCCTTTATTTTCTTCAGAACTGCATACGGATCTGCTTTCCATAAACTCATACCTACTGCTGGTACTGTAATCATCTTCCTTATATATCCCTCTAGTTCTGACAGCAACTCCAATGTTAGCCCCAGATCCTTCAAGAAGTCGTCTCTACTTGATTCAACGTGCATAAATCCACACCCATACCTGTTTTTTGAAAAGTAGAGATTTAAGAGTTTGTTATTTTCAAGTTCAATAATTTCATCCTCCATTTGATTAAGATCAAAATCATCATGTGATAAGGCCACCATTTGCGCAAATCCTCTCGGAAATGTTATTAGGCTCGGGTTTATGAAATGTAGTACAACCTGATTACTCTCCTCAAAATTTATGTGTCCAGATCTTATGTAGAGGTATTTATCGGTAGTTTTAGTATAACTACTTAATAGCCAATTATTTATAATTTCAATTATTTTACTTCTATTATAATCCATTAATCGATTGAGATTCCTTTTTTGTTTGCACGTGGGGAGCTTTTTCTTGTATTTGTTATCCAAGTCCTCTGCCTGATTATGTCTAACTTCCATAATCAAACCTGCCAATCAATCTTTGCAAGCTTAGTTTATATTGTGCACAGTCCTGTTGCTTACCCCCACACTTCTTACCTCTAGAGAAACACGGAACGCACACTTTTTTCTCTTTATCTTTGCAATCTTACGTGACCCTTTTCTCCGCACGTTCCACACCTTGAGTCGTTCCTACAATGGTTGGCAATATGGCCATAATCAAAACATTTTAGGCAAATCGTTACTACTAGGTAGTCCTTGATGTTAGTTACTTCATATCCTATATATATTTTAGGATTCTGCAGTAGTAGCTGTCTAACTTGTTTTGGTACCTCTATTACCAGATGATAACGATCTTGGTTCCTAGGTCCCGTCTTGAACCGTGGCTTAATTAGTTGTTTTTGTTTGTCAGTAATCTCCTGCAAATTCCTCACCAGCAACTCTTCCATTACCTCTGCTTCCTTCATCTCCTTAGGGATACCATAAATAATCATCAAGGGATTTCGTTTCTCGCTCTTGTTTGTCATCTCAAAATTATGTTTCATGTTCGGGTGATGTAGTAATCTCTCTTCATCATCTGTTGATGCCATCTGAAGAATTAAAGTTGTTTTCGTTTGAACCATTTGAAAATTGATCTTATCGTTCCTGTTAATTGATATGGTAATACGCATCCTGGTATCCTTAAGTGTTTCGCCTTGCTTTGGTTTGATCATGATTGTAGGTCTTGTGTTCCTCTTGGTAGATTCTATAATTTTTTTTTCTGTAACCTTGATTTCTTTTTTAAGGGCATCCGCAAAACTGACGACCGATGTTGATGTTGATGTTTCTTTAATCGCCTTCAGGCTACCGTTTTCAGTATATACTCTGCGTATTTCCTCCTCCTGTTGATGTAATTTTTCGTCTGTTTCCAATCTGTTTCTGTTTGCTTCATTAAGGGTTACTTCCAACTCTTTTATCCTGATACTGCCATCAATGGCTTCTTTCTTCAAATCGCTGACCATCTTTTCTAGCTTGTCCACCTCCTTGTCTCTTTCTTCCACCTTGATTTGCCACCTAACCATCTTGAATTCAATTTCCCTTAATCTTCCATTTTCTTTTTCTAGCTTTTCCTGGTTTTTCACTAATTCTTCTACTCTCCCTTCTAAATATGCTGCTTTCACTCTCAGTTCTTCAATCTCCTTCTCCTGCTTGTATCTTTTGTTAGTTTCTTCTTCGTCTGGTGATCTCGTTCTTTTTTTGCTTGGATCCTCTTCCTGGTGGGCCGATAAACTCGCCCGCGCATCATCTTCCATATCTTGGTCCACAACTATCCTTATATTCCTTAGACTGGGAGTTTCTGGTGTTCCTTCTTTATTAGCTTTTGCCCATTCTGCATATACAGTATCTCATCAATATGTTTTTGACGTAATTCCTTTTATTCCTTCGTTGACCTCGATTGACTTGTATTTATTAGCTTTTTCTTGATTTTTTCTTGCCAGCGCAAAATGAATGGATTATTAGCTGTAGTGTTCTGTTCATCACTTCTAAATTCATTTTCTAGCTTCGTCATTCCCTCCTTCGTATAGTCCTTATAATCATAGTTTCTTCGCGACAGAGTTCGTGATTCGCTTCGTACTCGCACACGCACGAAATATACACAACCGCGCACCAAAAGTTTCACTTGAGAAAACCTCAAAACAGGCATCCCCGGCACCGCAGATCCGGGAGCAGACACCCCAAGAGGCCGACGACCAGGGATAAGGGTATTAGTCAAAAGGAAAAGTGTCATGAAGAGAGGAATTTTCCTCAGAAAATTTGTCAGGGGGAGGGGATAGGGTTTTGGTCGTCTAAGAAAAATGGTCGTCAAGGTCCTCGTTAAACAGTCCTTTATACTTTCAAAAAAAAAAAAAAACTGGAAAAGTATAAAAATTTGTCGCTGGGGGGTCAATGACCCCTACAGGGACCACCCCCAAAATATTCCCGGTCTAATTCCGGACCGAAAACACTGCGGGGGGAAGGTCTAGTTCTGGAAAATGCTTTGCAGTTTTATCTATGCGTGAATACTGTGAATTTCGCACCTAAGGTGTATTGCGACAAATGGTAAACTTTTTCTTTATCGCTGACTTAGTCAATAATTGATATATTTTCTAACTCTAAAATTAGATCTTCAACTTTATTTATGGCCTTTAAGCATCTCAGGCCAAGGCTGTCATAGAGCAAGGGAAAGGATGTGCGAAGGAATCGGTCGTGTCCTTAGTGAAGGAACTACCCTAACATCTGCCTGGTGTGACCAAGGGAAAACAGGGAAAACTTCAGTCAGGATGGACGCACCGGGGTTTGAACCCGGGTCTATATTTTCTCATTATTTAATTATTTTGTAATGCCATATAACTTTTGATATTCTACGAATAGTCCTATGAACAATGAGCGTGACAATTGTTCGTATTGAATAGCACATTTTAGAGACATTTCGCTTCACTTATGTTTTGTATTATACATTTAGTCAGCGAAAAGAATTCTTGAGCCTTGGCAATTTATCTTTTTGAATAACTTTAAAATGGATCAACCCATTTATGTACTGTTTTGTGTAATTTATAGAATGTTATGTTCTTTTAGGTTAGTGGAAACTTTACTCAAATCAGTTCATCCATTTCATTACCGGTCTATCCAAGGGCTTCGCAAAATAATTACGAAAAGGGAAGAGCTTTTGTCACTAACTGTACATATCACCGGCAGTGTATTAAATCAGGCCTTCTATATAACGGCTGATGTTCGTAGGCAAAGTATTTATAATGTGGAGAATCTTTCAATTCTATTTTTGGTTAGAAATCTGAATTTTGAATGGTTTATTGATGGGTTTTAAACAACTTTGGCACAGGAAGGAATAGAGTAAAAAATGGATGTGTTAAGGAATCGGCCCTTGCCTTACTGAAGATACCATCCTAGAATTTGCCTGGTGTGAACGAGGAATAAGGCGAAATGAATCAAAAGGAATAATATAAGCTGTCCCTTTCAGAGGATCATCTGTATGTGCTACCGCACTGTTGCAATGCAGGCAGGTAATTATTTCATAATAAAAATTAAAAAAATAATCAAACAAGCTACATAATAATTTTATAAACAAAACCATAGCGCCACCGCATAATATCAGATGCGCGTTCAAAAGGAAAATATCATACCGTCAAGTTTTACATAAGATAATGCTAAGCTATGGAAACGACCTACCAGTTTTAGATTTAGCCATAGTTGTTCCCAAAGCTTCAGACCATGAGGAACCCAATGATGTATGGCTCATCTCTGTCTGTTCTGTACTTACTGAGATTTAAAAAAAAACGGATAGGCCAAAGACTGTATATTTCCGTATTCACTTGCGTTTACACGGGGACGCTAAGAACTACCCAGGCAGTATCGTCGCTTGCTTTGGATCAGCATTGAGTAGGTACGCGGGTTCGAAACTGGCGAGGCATATAGGTTTGAGTCCTACTGCGTCCATACTGATTGAGACTTCCCGGGCTTTACTCAGTTTCAGCAGATCAATGCCGATATAATACGTTACAATCAATTTGCATTTGAAAGGAATTTGCAAAGAAAAACTTCGTTAATTTCTGCTTCATTTCAAGATATCGTTTTTTTCTGTTGATCGGCACAAAATTACAAACCATTCGGTTTGCTGGGAATGGCATTTCAAATTGTAAAATATAACATGATTGTGTAGTTCGAATGTGAAAACAAACACAAACACTCTCTGTCTCCGTTTCTTTGTTTCTTCCTGGTGGATAAATACTTTATAATGATACTCTGCAGTCTGCATTCATATTTAAAGCAGGATCTAGCATGTTGTCAAGTTTCTAAATGTAGTAAATCTACATAAAATGTACTAAAACTTTGGTTTCAATCTGTAAGACACATTTAATGTACGAAAATATATTCTAACATTGCTTATTTCTGGCATATGGTGAATGAAAATCAGTGTTAAAAGCACTCAAAATATTAGCGCAAAATAATTCTCTTTTAATGGGGACGCCCCAGTGTACCTCCTTTGCTAGACCACTGCTATCGATAACAATACAACAAGTGAACTTGACAAGAACTTATATTATTCCGTTTGATTCAATTCGCCTTATCTCTCAGTGGCACCACGGAAATGCTGGAATGGTAATTACAAACAGGTCCTGGCCGACTACCTTCCAACATCCTTTTCTCCACCCTATCCTGGCCTGAACCTAAGATGACTACATGACATAAATACAATTCAATTATACCATTTCATTGAATTTTTCTCCAATAGTCTCGTTCAACTTAAAGTATGTCATTTATTTGATTGCTTTCCCGGCAATTGATAAAACACGATGCATTACATGACTATTGTAGGAACATAAATGTTCAATTTTTTTCTTTATCCTTAGAAAATCTTCAACGCCGTGGAAGACTAAGCGATTTTTGAGGTAAAGCTATTGTATTTATTTACGTTACGACTCACCTTTCTCATATGTGGCGTCGCGCCTCAAAGAGGCAGACAATTCGCTGCAAGGGCGCTACCTCATAATTTGTATACAGGGTGATTCACAACGAAGCGGCCATACTGCGCTGAGTGATTCCTCACATCATAACAAGAATAAAGTTCCTTGGAGAAATATTCGTTATGTGCATTGTATCGGAGCTACGGGCTCTCAACGTTAACGCGGCATCGTCACAAATAACGTCATATCTCGACACATAATGACCCAAGCGGTGTCTGTTTAACAAATCACACTCGAAGGAGTACCTAATCTATCCATTCAAGCATGTTGTCATTGAATTAAATGGTTTAATAGGGAAAGCAAAGAAATAGCCACCAAGATACATTCGCCAATCATAAACATTACCTAAATAAGTGTATTGGGTACTACTTCAAATGTGATTTGTTAAACCGATACCGCTTAGGTAATTCTGTCGTGATAAGACGTCATATTTGACGATGCCGCCGTAACTCTGAGAGTCTATAGCTCCGAAACTATGTTTATTTCGAAACATTTTCAACGGAACTTTTTTCTTGTTATGATGTGCGGAATCACTCACCGCAGTATGGTCGCTTCGTCGCGAATCCCCCTGTATACCTTACCCAGGAGTACCATGGACATTCTAGTGCTCAATAGGAAGCAGGGTGCATCTCAGGCTACAGGCATTAGAGCTCTACAACAAATTCTACAGGACCCTGGCCAGGATATCAACACGGGTCGCCCGTTTCGAAGTCAGACGAACTACAGGCTGAACTAAGGCGACTGAATTCATTTAATAAAGAAATGGAAAGATTGTCAAAATGGCAAACTTGATCTGGATTGAAGCCCGATCCTCTTCCTTAGTTCTTAATCAAAGTCAGCTACCAGAAGCTAACCCGTGGTCCAGGGGGTAACGTCTCTGACTGCGAAGAGGCAATGGGTAAGTACGTAGGTTTGAACTCCGCCGGCGACCATCGTGACACATTTTCCAGGGTTTAACTCAGTCTCACCAGACAAATGTCGAGATGGTACCTTAAGAAAGGACCTGGTCGATACCTTCCTTATCATTGCCCTTACTCTATCCTGACCCGAGCCACAGTTGCCTGAACGCCATAAAATCAATTTAAATTCCAGTGAATGGATTTACTAGACTACGGGAGCTGACAAGAGATGCTAGTTTTCAAATTCCCAAAAACCGTGAGGAAGGGAATTAATGTGTACATTTTATATCTGATAATATAATTTATGCGTTTCCGTATTTCCTTCTCTTTCTTCTTGAACTACTTTTCTTCTTTACGTATTGCGTCATCTGATAGATTATACGCTCCCGCCACCACCGGGGTTTCGAAAAACTAAAAAAAAAAAAAACCAGCGTTAAACCACCTTTTCTTACTTTTACACCTCACACTTAAGGATTGATTAGCAAAAAATATTTTTATTAATTATTATTATGATGTTACTTTCAATCTTGTAGTAGATCTAGTAGTTTTTAATTTCCCCTCGGGCCTGTTTTTACTACTCAAATTAAACAAGTTAGCGCTGCGATTCAATTAACAATTGCGAAGGCTCCGGTCCCTTGATAGCATCTGAAACACAAAATATGTTTATTAAATAGGTTGGCAACAATGAAAACTCGGGTTCTTAGGGACGGGGACATCCACAGTGTTTTTACATTGTCCCCAATAATGTTAATGCCAAGTTTGGTGTGGGTATGTCCAAGTGTATAGAAGGAACTAGAAAAAAAATATTGGCAACACTGATATCTGGAGAGCAACGCCCGACCCGGAATACCTTTGCGATCTTGCCCAGTGCCCAACGAACACAATTCTTAATTTTGTGTACATCGATGGGCATATGTGGAATTGTATAGCTTTGCCATCCCCCGTTTCACCCCTGGGAGATGACAAATCAAGAAGTAAAACACCTACTTCTAATGAATTGACGAGACTTTTCCAATGACACCTTAACCAAGTCCCTACGTCTTCTAGTTCCTGAGATATAAGCGTCTAAGTTGTAGCCGAATCCCCCCGTTTCATCCCATAGGGGTGTCTAATCAAAAAAGTAGGAGAACCATTCCTAATGAACTGACGAGTTCTATCCAGTGACATGTCAAGCAAGTCCCTAAGTCTTATAGATATAAGAGTCTGAGTTGTACCCCAATCCCCCGTTTCAATCCAAAAAGTAAGTTAGCCATTCCTAATAAATTAACGAGAGCTTTCGAATGACACCTCAACCAAGTTCCTACGTCTTCTGGTTCCTGAAATATAATTTCTTGCAACAGACAGACGGACAGACAGGAGCGGGATATAAGGTCTCTTATTTTAGCTTTTGCTATCCATTGACCTAAAACTCCCACCCCAAATTGTTCTTTTCTTCCATTTTGAAGCTCGCTGAACCCAAATCCATTTTTTCCTTTTCTCCTACCCAATACTGTTTTTAATAGGGGGGGGGGGTTAACCCAAAACTTCACGGACCACCACCAATATTAGAGATTGAGAACTCCCGGGGACTCTGACACTAAAATTGTTTTCAGTTTCTCCTTCTCATTTATACTTTTAGAGTTATTACAATTTATTTTTTGATTGCGAGGGTTTCTTGCACTAAACCCATAAGAATGCACAGAGCTACTTAACATTCCCTCGTGACCTTAGTTTCTGTCCTGTTGCTTCGTAACTTACTTCCTATGTCTTTTCGTCTTTCCCGGACAGAACGCCAAGGTCAAGTTTGCTCTTTCTTCACCCAACCCTATCTTTTTTTATTCATATAGAAGCCCTTCACTGTTTTTAATATGTGCAAAATCACACACAGACACATAGACACTGTGAGCTCTGTGCGTTGTGATGAAGCAGACTGCAAGAACTGGTGGGAGAAATGAACGCATGCGCAGTTAAGTGTGTGTTAGATGACGCGTCAGGTTTGCCAACGTCTATGCGGATTCCAGTAAAGGCATGGCATGAATGAAAAAAGCTATACACCTTTATACGATTAGCGAGGGCAGCGCCACGCACGGAATGTGCAGGAACTTAAGCTATACATTTTGTATGCACTTTTATATCAAACGGAATCCCGGATCCAATTTTACAAGTGAAGTTTTTTTTAGGTACTTGGACGTTCTGGAGTACGAATAACAGGCTTGTAAAGTGAGACCCGAATACGGATCTCAGAAACACCGGGGTTTCATAATGACAGCAAATAGTAAATGTAAGTGAGTCGCAATGATACTGGGATGTGTATATATACGTATATATAAATAATTTACTATAACTTAGCACGCAACATATTTTGCTACTAACATCTTCTTTGTAACGTAGATTACAACATAATATCAGAAATTAGAAAGCATACATATCGTGCCCCATTCTTAAGAACTGATAGGAACAGACGTTTTGTCCTGTCTTTAGTGCATAACGTTAGTGTTCTATGGAATACTCGATTCATTAAGAAAGAAATAATTACCTAGTAACCATAGGTTTCAGCGTTCATTTTCGTTTCTCCATGTTCGGTAATTATCTTTTCTACTGGACAATTTAAATTACGTCTTTCAGTAAATTTCAACTAATGGCCCAACTAAAGTAAAATTGCGTTAGGTTCCCTGTTTTGCTGTTTCAAATGCGAATATCTTACTTTTTTTTTCATTATTTCCTACATACTACAAAAAAACATAAATATCTTTCCGGAAGCCAGGACATGCGATAATGATTTCTCTTAAAGAAAAGAAAATTCCAACCCTTGCTCGTTCACGCACACACTCTCAGAATCACACATCGCCCCCTCTATGTCAGTTGGGTGGCCTATCTTGTAGGCTTAGAGAAAAATCGTGTATAATAAAGTCCTGTAAAGATTATATTGGCCATGATAGTACATCTTGTTGGGTAGGAAAGCAAAGTTTCTAATCACAGCAAACACCAAGACTTCGTTACACAATTTCTGAACACTGGAACAAAGAGAGTTTCTTTCTTCGCAACGTACCAGTTAGTCGAAACATCAAGTTGACAGATTACTGGGTAAAGTTCCTTTCTTCGCAACATATCAGTTAGTCAGTCAAAACACCAAATTGATCGAAAGCAAGAGATAAAATTCCACAGCTAGATCTTCATGCTTCCAAAACTAGACACAAATACTGCTATTATGGAAATACTTCTTGGATATATCATGAAAGAGGACGCGAACGAAAACTATCATACTAGGGTACCAAGAGGGGTAATATAACATGCGCAGAACAGTTGCACAGTAGTAAATTGAGAGAAAATATTATCTGGTTCACTAATATAGTTATTACTGATTTCGATTTGTTTGACAAATCTCAGATTTCAAAAGTTTCACAGGAAGCCATATGAAAATTTTCTCGGGTAGTCTCGTTAGCATCTGCCGACATCATCGTCTACAGACTTTCCCGTACCAATCTTGTTCTTTAATGACAACAGAGCATTAAATTTACGGGTATAGTATTTCTAACACCTTCCGGCAACTGAATCACACAGCTCGCAATATCGTTCCTAGAGAAATTCCCACATTCCAACTTTGTCTCCACCAAACAGTTTCCATCCATATCATCCAAAATTTAGTAATAGATTATTATTTAGACGGTCGAGTTCTAATGAATACTCGTGATTAAATTTTCTGCTAGATATTAATATTACAATCCCATACACTGGTTTTGATTTTCAAACACTGATCTTTAAATTGAATCCATGACATTAAAAGTACAACACTGATCTTTAAAACAAAAACACTGATTTTACAAAATAAAACCCTGCTATACAAAATGAAACACTGATTTTATCTTTTCAATATTGATTTTATATGTATCAAGAGTAACTTTCCTTACGATAATATTAAAGTTGTATTTTCAAACACTAATGTAATAAAATAAAACACTGATTTTGCAATATTACATAACAAAGTAATCAACATTTTCTTATGTTACTTCAAAATTCTTGCAACATTCACACACATTTTAATGATTTGCAGAAACAGCACAAGCTTTTCACATTTCTGTCTTAGATTACTTAACCAAACTCTCATCTAATATGTCGTTGAACGAGAGAGCTTCACCAGCTGACAGTGCAACATTGTTCCATCACCATATTGAAAGACTAGTAGCGAAATAGGGATATGCTGAAGAAGCTGTATTTCGTGTTAAGATGTGCATTCCAGATAAAGAATGTCTTCTTTTTTCTGAGTGTCACGTTATTTTGTTTATACCCTCTAAAAATTCAAATTAAGAAAATACTATTAATTAGGGTTGTATTGAGTGGGTAACATTGAGAAAAACAATTAGAAGTAAAAAATTTGTAAATCTAGTGAGTTTTAGTAAATTTTACTACAGGTAGCAACACTAGAAATTTTAAGACGGTCCCTGACGTGATTCCAACTATGACCCTATTTCGCTACTAGTGTTTTAACATTTAAAGAAAACGTTTAAACAAAGATTGTCTACAAGATGAAATTTGTGTTTAAAGACTTTCCCTGCAATTTTGAATTTTAACATCACGTATCTACTTAAATCTAAGACATTTCCAGTTATGCTTTTAACTTGCACTTGTCTGTACCAAATATTTTTCTTATTCTTCACTAAATTATTTCGAATTAGCGAAGCTTCTGAACCACTGTCTGCTACAGAACTTATATTCCAATTATCAATTTCAATAGTAACTTGCGGCAACAGCTTGTCATTACAGAAAGGTACCGTGAGACTTTGTACATGGTTTGCAACGTTGCTGTTTATGTGAACAGTAAAAAGCCCTCGTTGTATTTTTTACTGTTCCTCCATGTTTAAATTACTGATCTTGGAACTATCACAATTATGTTTGACACAATTTACTTGGAATCTAGTTTACCGTTGTTCCTGGCTATAACCACAATTATAGGTATTTCTATGTCTATATTGCGAGTTTCTGCAGTAAAAATAAAACCTATTTGATCCCCTGTAAAAATTCTGGTGATTTTGCCGTTGAGGTGAAAAAGTGGCCCGACTTTGTGGTTGCGATGAAAAAATGGGGCGATTGTCACGCGTTAATTGTCTGTAATTTGGTCTTTGATATGAATTTCCTCTATAATTTTGTCTGTAGTTGTTGTATCTTGGCTGTTGTGACCGATTCTCGTTTATTCACACTAAATTCGGATTATAAGGATCTACATATTGTTTACGAAAAGACGGTTTTGCATATATATAAGTAACATTTCTCTTATAGTTAGGATTTCCTCTTATTGGAAACTGTGGTCTGTAAAATGGTTTACTTTTGGGAACACCCTGTTGTTGTATCTCAGTTGACCTATTACTGAATTCTAATTTTCGTATGCGAGCTTGCAACGCAGAGAATTCTTTTTTTTTTTTCCTTTTTCACTTTCGGTTTGACCTCAGTATCTGAACATTCACTAGACGAATCATCAGAAGAAGGAAGCGAATCCAAACCATTGTCCTGCTTTGTACTCTTTTTTTTCTCGCCTATGTTGGGCGTTACGAAACTTAATTCTCATCTGTTCAAATGCAACAAGGTCATCAATCATTTCAATGACCGTGTTGTATTTGTGTGCTAGTGCACGAGTCATATAAGAAGGTAGAAGACCTTCAGTAATTAATGGAACAGCTTTTGCTTCTGGTATTTCTGTATTACTTTTCACTATAAGAGATTGCATGTCTAAAATGTAAGACATGACGCTCTCTTTCCGACGCTGAATCCTATTTCTTAACTTAATACTGACATATACTTTTTCGCTAGGTCTTTTGAAGAAATTAATAATTTTGTTCCTAAATTCCTGATAGTCTAAGTCTGTAAGTTTGTTTTTGTCAATACAAGTCTGCACATGATCACGTGAACGACCTAAAAATGTGGTAGGCAAAAGTTCCTTTTTCTCCTCGTCTGACAACTTGTTTGCCAGACTATAATCATCAAAATGTCTGAAAAATGTTTAATACTAATGTCTTTTGCACTGAATCGCGGCAATAGTAATTACGGTTGCATTACTACTATCTGTTGCGCTGCCATGTTTACGTCGTTTTCTGAATTTTCCAGGTCTGATTATGAATTTGACACAAATTCTGGTGTGTCAGAAGACGAATTAGGTGTTTGACGAATACCTGTTAAAGTTGACGAATTTTCTGATTCTGAATCAGATCTTGAATTAGAGTATGAATCAGCGTCAGACTGTTTGTTAGATAAATATCCTAAATTCGGACTAACCGGTAATGAAACTGGGGCTGGATTTTGACTGTCTTCAGAATCTTGATCTGAATCGGAAGTTTGTGTAGGTCGACTTTTGGACTGTGGTCTTAGCCTTAAATTGTACTTTTTGACGACAGCAGGTTTCTTTTTTTGAATTCAAACATAAATTACGATTATAGTACGTTTCAAAATTCTAACACTCGGGAAAATTTATTAAAAAATCGTGATTTCTTCGCAATCTTCGCAATTTGACATTGCGACGAAACATTTACGAACACTCCAATACATTTAATTTTATATCGTTCTTAGTGAAGTTGGTAATGCACGGGACTGCGCTATAATTATCTTAATAAGAGAAAACCGACGAAAAAGAACGCTCAGTTCTTATCATCCACCATGCAGTGTTACCTTTGGTATTTGTGGGACTACAATTTCACTCAGGCTCTTTTAACACATTTTATTTATATAGGGGCAAGAGCGTTAGCTGTTGATAGAGCCGATGTTTAGATCCTATGTAAGATCGAGTTATTTACTGACGGTAATAATCAGGAGTTAAATCATAGCCAATGAAACAATAAGATTCGACTGTGTAATGAATTAACTTATATATATACACCCTCCATTCCGAAAGAAACCGAACTTTTGAAAACAAATAGTACCACTAGTGCCATCTGTTGTAATATTTTACCGGTAGATGGCGTAGTCCCTCATTGACAACTGGTATAAATGTCATGACATTTGGATGCACGGCAACAAAGTTATTGCGTTTCAACTGTCAGTGTGTTGTGTACATCGGTCGGAAAATGAGTTTCAAACAACGAGCTGCAATTGAGATTTGTGTTAAACTGGGTAAACCTTTTACTGAAACGCACCAAATGCTACAAAATGCATATGGTGATGAGTGTCTATCCCGTACGCAAGTTTACGAGTGATTCAGGCGATTCAAATCGGGTAGAGAGACGCTGGATGATGACGAAAGATCAGGCCGTCCCAGAACCGGATTATCGGAAGAAAACATCGAAAAAGTGCGTGAATTCATCAAACATAACAAAAAAGCGTCGGTGAAAGTTATTGAAATGGAATTAGCCATTCCTCAAACAACCGCATACCGCATTTTGACCGAAGTTTTGGGCCTTAAGAAGGTTAATTCGCGGTTTGTACCACACAAACTCACCGAAGACCAAAAAGTTGATCGAATTGCGCATTGCAAAGACATTGTTAAAAGTGCTCGGCAGGATCGAAACTTCTTGAAATCGATTGTAACTGGTGACGAGACGTGGTGTTTTGAATATGAGCCCGAAACAAAGCGGCAAAGTGCTGAATGGAGAGCGCCGGATGAAGGACCACCCAAAAAAAGTCGCTTGGTGAAGTCAAAAGTTAAGGTGATGCTGATTTGTTTTTACGATTCAAAAGGAATTATCCACAAAGAATTTGTTCAGCCCGGCCAGACAGTCACTGGAGAGTTTTACTTGGGCGTCATGAAGCGTTTGCTGGCAAGAATTCGTCGTATTCGGCCCGAATATCGAGAAATCGGCAGTTGGACTCTTTTGGACGATAATGCACCATCACATCGTTCGCGACTTGTAACTGAATTTTTGGTCAAAAATCACATTATTCGTTTGCATCATCCGCCCTATTCACCAGATCTCGCTCCGTGCGATTTCTATCTGTTCCCGAAACTGCATTTGGCGATGAAAAGAAAGTGGCACGCATCGATTGAAGCCATTGAGAAGGCGACGACCGCCGTCCTAAAGACCATTCCAATA
>JAGDQP010000093.1:64661-78139 GCA_022664845.1 Lepisma saccharinum
ACAGATAGTCTTATAGTTGAACTAATGTTCAGAATTCAGAGTTCAGAGCTGATCATGGACACTTTACAGCTAACGATGGTGATAGTCTCTTAGATGGTATTACTTGTAGATTTGCTATCTCGTAAACAGAATGGAGATGTTATTTGATGAATACGTTCACTACGCAACATACGATATGACACACCTGACTGACCTCCGCACCTTACACAGTTTCGGGTGGCACGTATATATGCCAAATCCATTGACTTCAGCCAATCACAAATTACCTTAGCCAAACCTCTCTAGTCACTTCTAGTCCAATGACATCTTAGTGAACTTTACACTTGATGATCTTTTTCGTACTTTACATTCCTTGTTCAGCGATACCTGATATGCTGAGCCCAGGTGTACTTCGTACTTAATAGAACTTTGCTCTGTTTTTTTAGCATAATATAATCTGCTTATACAGTTGTTCTTTGTATTGTCTTACTCACCGCAGCGTGACTTGAATATTAAAGATGTTAACATTGTCCTTTGGACTCACGTGAAAATTGAAACTTTGTACCCAATGAAATATAGAGACAGACAGATGCAACTGGCATTGACAGAGGTTACAAGATCTTTATTTGAATGAAAGGCCGTTTGTTGAAAGACCAGTTGTATACTCAGTTAAATAGAAGAATAAAATATTATTACCTATTCCTTGGTTTGTGACTCGAATCCTTAAATCTAAAACACATTAACATTTTATTTTACATTTTACAATTACACAAGGTGCATGGCCCTTGACACTTCCTACAAACTTGTGTTATTAAAAATCAAGCCTGTGGTGGAAAAAATGCAACTGTCTCTATTGGAGCTCGAATCTACAATCTTCAGTTCTATTTGATGTTCATCACTCTAACCACTGCTCTATCGCAACACTCCTGATTGTCTTTTATTTTACTAGTCCTTTTATGTTACGAAGGCTGTTTCTGAAGTAAATGCAAAGATATAGTCTGAAATTCAAAATTGGGAAACCTTATTACTGTTGTTTTAGAGCTATGAAGCCTGCTTTGTATTGCGTATAATGAAAGGAAAGAATAACATGAATTATTTAAATTATTTTCGGGAAATGCGTACAATTTTAAAAATGTGTAAATTGTTGGCAAATGCAAAAGGAATGAAAATGGAGAACATTTTTATAAGCAAATACGAAAAATATTTCTAAAATGAAGATTCCTCTGGAACCCGGAGTTTCAGTTAGTAATCCAACAGAAAAAGCACTGTTAGCTTATCACTGTAAGGAATGATCAAGACTAGTCCGAACTTGGTATAAACTAGCGTGCAATCTGGCCACTTTATTTGAGAAATGACATCGACCCGAACAGTAAAGTACACATCATTATGATGCTTCTGAGGTGACTCGCTTGTGAAAAATCAACAAATCAGCCATCTTCATAGCTTTAACATACGATCAATAAGCTTTCCCTGTTTCGAATTGAAGCCAACATGCACGCTTTTCTTTCGAAACAATCTTCGTGACGTGAAAGGATTAGTAAAATGTACTTCATTCAGAAGAAGAACCGTAGAGTAGTGGTTAGAGTGACGAACAACAACAAAATCTGAAGATTCTGGCTTCCAATCCCACTGCAAACCACGGCTCGATCTTGTTGTTGTATGTAAAATGCTCATGTCCTTAAAATATGCATCTGTTCCCAAATTAAATGAATTACTAGTCATAATATGGCGAAAATTAACTTTACTCGCTCCAAGGCACCAAATCAAAAGTTAGATTTGTTTACATTCATTGGAGATACATAAGCAAAACTCCAACAAAATTTCTGAGCACTACTGCATTTAGTTCACAATTTTCCTGAATTATTTACGATTGAGCAGCAGGCACTACTCAAACATTCGTTTCGTTCATTTTGGTACTTAAATCATGTTACTGTTGTATTGTTAATATAAGTCGGCATAGCAACAACACTCATAAAGTTCCAAAAAGAGAGAGGGGAGTACGATTGGCTCCTCTGTACCGAAAGATACTGCAAATGTTAAAAATTCTCTGAAATTTCATCTAAAGCAAAGAGCAGAAGAGGTGGTGTACAAGGACAATTTCACTATGAAGCATCATTATACAGAATTTTCAAAATCAGAACTTCTATCAAAAACCAACTAATTTTAAACATGGCATAATGTTCTATGCTAGAATTTCCGCGACATGTTCCACCTACATTATGACCTTTTGGAGGATTATTCAGTGCTTTCCAGTCTAACTTAGAATGATATAACATTTCATTTCATTTAGGGAGCCGCATACCACCCTGTCTCTTTGTATCCTTTACACAAGCCAAGTTATGTACTTTCAAGGTTGTACATCACGCTCATTTTTGAGCTCCTTGCCTTGGGGCAGGCATGTCCCTAGAGATTCTTGAATTGCCGGAATTCCGGTACTCCAAGAAGCTCCTGTGTTCCATCGGTCAGAGACCTCTGGGGTTGCGGGACGGACTTTTGGCCAGGCATCCAGAATGTTCTCCTAGCCTTTGTTCCAAATCTTTTGGAACTTCTTTGGGGGGATTCCCTATCTACTATGATGATTTTATTAAAGAAGAACATACATACATTTAAACATATAACACACATTAGACATGACGATAGAGGACAACACATGACAACACACGACTTGAAGAATGGCATCTTCTTCTTTTCTGCTTCCTGCAACGAGATAAAATATTAGTTATTGATGCCTTCTGTTGCTCGTACATCTTCCTTCTTAGTAGTCTTTTCACTCGTTGCAGGGGTCTTCTTCTTCTTTCTTCTTTCATTCTTCTCATCCATACTTTGATTGGGGAGGGTTCGAGGATTAGAGAGAATTTTGAGGGGGGTCACTGCAGCCGTAGAATAGTTGTTGAATCTACAATGTTTGTGTAATGATCCAATTCTTCTTCCTCTTCAGCCCCGATCATACAATTTTATCATTTTCGCTTTCACACACTCATTCACTCTTTCACTCGCGGTTATGTATTAATTTATATGGCTTTGTTCACGGATTCCGCGATCTCAACCCTTATTTGCTGTTACTATTGATATGAAACCTTGTACACATTTACACTTACCCCGCCACCATACACACATATCACTTCCACACATGAGTGTCTCTCATCAGGCCTTCCTGTGAGGCACTCCTGCTGCTGGGGATCCAGCAACGTCATACATCCTTTTATAGTCCAGTTCATAGATAATAATTTCTAGTTCAGATTTTTTATCACTCATATCGCGCCTCGTATATCCGCTCACGGAAGTCGCGTCCACGTTCGCGGTTCGAAGCCCCTTTTTCTATAATTTCTCACTCCTCACTTCATGCCGCGGGGCGCCGTCTACCCTCCAAAAGTTTTCTTTTGTGATATTCCGAGACTTTATTCGCTGCCTCCCGGAGGATCACAGCAAGTTCTGGATTTCTCAGAACCTCAGCGATTGGTCTGTCCCCCAGAAGGGTTCTCTGTTCTGTTATCTGACTACGTGGTCCGGCGTCGCAACGACCCCGCAGGCATGACACAGGTTATCTTCTACCAAACTGAGTTCTCTCAGCTTTAGTCTATAGGGGCCGTGACCAGTTAAGAACTGCATGAGTCCACTGTCTATCTCGAAACTCATTTCCAGCCTCTCAGCCACGTCCGGCAATAATGCGTACAGTCTTCTGGCATTGGTTGATTCATTCCAGAAGGTTTGCCACACACTAGTTAGGATTGTTGCTAACTATTGTTTCTTGTTGGCTTCGTTGTGGAGGATATCAGTGATTTTTTCTCCGTTTCCTTTCTTCAACCAGTACGTGGCCCCAAACTTCTTCACCGGGAGGTGCAGCGGCATAATCGCTGTTGCCACTTGGAGAGCCTCCACCGGCGTGGTACGGTATGCTCCAGTAAGTCGGAGCATTATTTGTCTTTGAGCTCTATTAATTTCCTGTGCCTGTCGGACATCGTCCATGCGGTGGCTCCATACATTTGCTGCGTAACCAATAACATATCTAATTATAACGTCGTGGTATATTTTTAATACTTTTAGGGGTATCCTATATTCTTTAGTTGCCAGATTGATAATTTTATGTGTGAGTTTGGTCGCCTTGTTTTTCACTTGTTGAACGTGCGCTCTGAAATTTAGTTTCTCGTCTAGGATGACAACCAAAATATCTTAGTTCTTTTTCTCTTTTAATGGTACTATTATAATTTTGATTATTGCGCCTCTGTTATAATTTAATTTTCCTTTAAAGATTACGTACTTAGTTTTCTCTGCCGAAATGGTTAGTTTATTGTTTTTGCACCACGACATTATCTCTCTTATTATTTGGTTGGCTTTATCTTCAATTTCTTTTCTGCTGTCGGCTTTCAGAACTACCGCTAGGTCATCCGCGTAAGCCAATACACACTCCACCTGCTGCATGTTGTTTAGTTTTTCCAGACATGGCTGAAAGACCAGATCCCAAAATATGGGTCCCAGGATAGATCCCTGTGGGCAACCTCTGGTTGGTTCCTTGGTCACGACACCATCAGCAGTGTCGACTTTAATAATTCTGTTTTCAAAGTAGTTTCCATATAGAAGGATGTAAGTTTATATTTTTAAGTTCTCTCAGTAGGGAGGGCCACCATAATATCGAAAAATATGCCTACTGTATATTTACAATCATAATTGTCTAATTGTTTAATTGTCTTGACCAATTCATTTATTGCATCCTCTGTGGACTTTCCTTTTCTAAAACCATACTATAGATTACAATTTTGAATATCTTTTCTTTTTTCAGTTATTTTATTTGCTATGATTTTTTCAAATAGTTTACTTATTACGTTGAGTAAGCATATTGGTCTATAATATTTTGGCTTTGATTTATCTTTATCTTCTCCCTTTAGCGAAGTTATTAAGTTTGCTTTTTTCCACGTGTCTGGAAATTTATTTTGTTTCATGCATTCGTTGAAGAGTCTAGCAAAATATGGTGTCCAAATGTCGGTATTTGTTTTAAAGATTTCGTTTATAACTCCATCAGGACCTGGGGCCCTCCCAGACCTTAAGCTCTTAATTGTTACCTTGACTTCATTATTTGTTGTTAAAATTTCAGTATCATCTTCTTCGCTATTTGGGAGTATGTTCATATGAAATCTTATTCTTGTATTTTCTTCATTATCTTCATTGTTATTATCGTCCGGAAATAATTTTTTGAATAATTGTTCTACGGTCTCCCTCCAACTCGCGGTGTAACCTCCCTCGTCCGTAACCAGGGTATTTAATGGGCCCCTGGTTTTTATTTTGTGCATAACTATTTTGTATGGGATTCCCCATAAGTTGTTGGCAAGATTTTTATTAACGAACTTTTCCCAAGTTTTTCTTTTGGTTTTCTATAGCTCTTTTTCAATTTTTTTGGCCAGTCTATATTTGTTCAATCGCGCTTCTCTTAACTCCTGACTACCAGCTGCCTTATAGCTTTTCCTACTTGCCTTTAGTATTCGTTTCAGTTTCACCAAATTTTTGTCCAAAATACTTTTCTTTTTCTTTTATTTCTGCTTAATTTCGGTGCTGATTTTGTGATTGCTTCCGTAATGGCCTCTTCTAATTTAGTTGCAGTGTTATTTATATCACAGTTAGCATTTATTTCTGGTAATTTCAGGTTTTTTATAAATTTTTCCTTATTGAGCTTTTTAATGTTGTATTTATTGTTCTGGTCATCAGTCTCTGTTATATCATTTTCATTCGTTGTAAAGTTCACCACGAAGCTGATGGCGCTGTGTTGGCTAGTTGTTACATCTTCTTTTACAGTCCAGTGTTGTAAATTATTATAGACGTTTCCCGTTACTAAGGTTACATATATACTACTATCCGCTCCAGCCCTGGCCTGAAATGTGGGTGGTTGGTCTCCCTTATTTATTACATTTAGATGGTATTGATGTATTAAATCTTCGTACTTTTCTCCATTTCCATCTGTATTAGGGCAGTGCCAGAGTGGATATTTCGCGTTAAAATCCCCCCAAAGTATAATATTTATCCCATTTAACCCCTCCAAAATATTATCTATTCTATGTACAAAAAAGTCGGCAGGAAGGGAAAACTGACAGTATACATTGATTATTTTTAATTTTGCTGTTCCCAATTTTAAATCCACACTCTGGATCCACCGGTATGTATTTCTGGAGTCCACCAAAGCATCTGTTCTTGTTAAAAATGATCATCGCTACCATCGGCGTTGGATCCTACGGAAGGAAGATCACAACATCCACAGGCATTCCTTGTACTCTTCCCTTGTTGGTATAGGGCTCCTGCAGGCATGCTACGTCCACCTCTTTTTTCTCACAAAATCTTCTAATTTCTAAGCTTGCTAATTTTGATCTGTCCAGGTTTACCTGGACGAATTAAAACATTTTTACGGTTGTCTAGTGTGGACGTATCACGCCGGGAACTTCTCTAGCGGATTAAAAACAATCCTTCCATAAGCCATCACAAACTGCCTGTAGATGCTGTTCAGCCGCAGCGACTCCTCTCTTCTTTCAAAGACTTTGTGAATTAGTTTTAGTAAGTCCTGTGGATCCGTCGTGATTCCTCTTGCTCGTAGATTTATCCTGTCCACTTCCTCGATCGTTGGGAAGGTTATACTTTTACCATTATGGTGCATTTTAGTAACGACGATTTTCAATGCCACAGTTAGGAGAGAAGGCTCCTCCAGTCTTGACAGGTTATAGCTAGCTTCTAAGTTCTCGTAGAACTTGTTAGGGTTAAATTCCTCTTTCTGTTGTTCGTCCCCTGCCAAATCTCCCCCTCGGTTCCGTGTCTTGCTCTTCTTGGTTTCCCAGTTGCAGATTATCTTCGTAGGTTATATCCCTGGTTGTGTCGGTTTTGATTGATTTTTTTCCGGTAGAGTCAGGGGATCTAGGATCTCCATCCTTTTCTTTTCTTCGCTGTTCTGTTAGTCTGTTCTTCACCTTCCAAAGGCTTCTCCGCGCATTTCAACTCCTCCTCCTCCAATATACTTTCCGTCGTCTCAATGCATTCTGCTACGTCTATCATTGTTTGTATTTGTATCTGTTCTTCTTTCATTAGTTTTTTAAAATCTTGCTCGATTGTCTTGAAAAGAAATTCGTTTTGAATAATCATTTCTAGTCATTTTCTTCAATTTTATATTTCCAATTTAACATCGCTTCTAAGACGTCGCATGGGGACTTTTTCCATAGTCCCATTCCTATAGCCGGAGTTTTGATTTTTGTTCTATTGTCACCTTTCAAGGTCGAGAACATTTCGAACAATATGTCGAGGTCTTCCAAGAAGGTCTCCCTAGTTGACTTCACGTGCATGAACCTGCAACCATACCGATTTTCAGATAAATAAATATTTATGTCCTTTTCTTCACGCACCTTAATATTGTATATTTCCATTTCTTCCAAATTGAAATTGTCGTGGGAAAGTGCCACTGTCTGTGCAAATTCCCTGGGAAACGTTGCCAAATCCGGGTTGATAAAATGTAAGATTGTTTGTTGTTGGTCCATATTAATATAACTTTTTTTAATTTCGAGAAATCTAGGTGGTGTTAATTTGTTTCCAGTGTTGATGCAATCATTTATGTTTTCTATTTTATTTTTGTTGTCAAATTCCATAAGTCTATTTAGACTTCTTTTTTGTCTGCATGGGGAGTTCTTTTTCTTACTTTTCGGTGTTACAAGTTCCATCAGGCAAGAGTTACAAGCCATAATCAAACTTCTGGATTGTTCGTTGTAAGCTTAACTTATACTTTGGGCACTCTTACTGACTCTTGACCCCACACAGTTTTTTTCTCGAGTGGCATGGTACACAGACTTTTTTGTCCTTGTTTTTACACTCTTGTTTTTTGTGACCCTTTTCCCCGCAGAAACCGCATCTCTGGTCATTTCTACAATTCGCTGCTGTATGTCCATAATCAAAACAATTCATGCACGTTGTCACCGTCAAAAAGTCCTTGATATTGATGGCCTCAAAGCTAATATACACCCTCGGGTTTCTTAATATCATTTCTCTCACCTGTCGAGGCACCTCAAACAACAAGTGGTACCTCTCTTGGTTTCTGGGTCCTGTTTTAAACCTGGGTCTGATTAGCTGCTTCTGTTCTTCCGTAATATCTGCCAGATTTCTTTCGATGAGCTCTTCAACGGCTTCTTTTTCTTTTAATTCCGATGGGACACCGTATAGGATCATTAATGGATTTCTTTTGCTACTCTTATCCGTCAATGCTAGTCCTTGTTTCACTCCCGGGTGGCTTCTGAGTCTCTCCTCATCTTCAGTAGAGGCCATCTGCTGGATCAATGTTGTTTTTGCTTCAATCATTTGAAAATGAATTATATCCTCTCTCTTGACCAATCTGGTTAGTCTCATCCTGATGTCTCTCACTGTTTCTTCTTCCTTTGGTTTAATTAGTATGGTCGGTTTTGTGTTTCATTTGTTTGATTCAATCATTTTAGTCTTTTCTGATATTTTGGTGTCCCTTTTTAATATGTCGGCGAAACTCACCGGTTGTGCTATAGCTGCTGTCTCCTGTTTTGTTTGTAGACTTCGTTCTCTTTACAGAGATTTCTTATTTGACAATCGAAATATTATTCATCAAAACACGAAAGTTCATAACGTAAAATATTTAATAGATAATTTTGGAAATTTAATTGCAGAAATGGAGCCTGCACTAGAAGCTAATCAGCACTTGCAAAAATTTAAATAGGTTAAAAAATAGAATCGTCGAAGCAAAGTTCATTGGACTATGAATTAATCACAGTAAGTTAAACGAATAAATAGTTCAGAAGTTATTTACATAATGTTTACTTCTTCAACGAACTGTTCTCAACTTTCCATGGTAGGGATATTTCGGAATCCAATTCGCACATTCGAATCACACATGGCGGAATCCAAATTTCAACACTGCATTTGAAGATGTACACTAACATACCTGCATCTCAAGTGATGACGAAAATAACACCTTCACGACTTGTCTCCTGTCCACTTAGTGTCACTATTCTTGTAGTTTCCCATTGAAGATACGTTTACCGCCATACTTATATCTTCATTGTTAGCTCCGAAGAAACCTCTTGTAGGTCTGTATGAACTACTTACCATAATGAAGACGATGGCAACATCTTCCTACTTGGCGAAGGATAAAATAAAGTGAGAAATTGAATAACAGAATAAAACAGGAGGAGATAAATACTTAATAACATCTCCCACGTAAACATATAAGAGATTATAAATGTTTCGGTAATAGAATGCTCCAATTGGACCGATACTCTGCTTCGGATCGCCTGAAGAATAATAATAAATTATATTACCTAAGCGTTTCAGAAACTAAAGGTCTATCCGAATCCACCATTTTGTACCCTTGATTGTGCCGTTGTACCGTTTGATGCGCCGTTGATGCTATCCGAATTGAGCGGCGGCGTAAGGAAGAGTGTGTATCGACTGAACAACTAGTGCACGCTTGGATGTAACGTATACAACGTTTGTGCGGCTAGAAGTCATATTTAAAAATGAAGAAAGTATTATATGTTGATTTGATGATATATTAAATATATATATGTGTGTGTCTGTTTTATATTTTTTACGTTAATCATTCCTATTCCTAGTAATAATGTAAATATTGTATCTGATGATAGTTCGATGACTATCAGTTAATAAATGCAATTGCTTGTGGAAACCAGTTGCTATGACTTCCGGTGATTTGTGGTTCACGCTATATATTTCAGATGAGTTTTATTAGAAACAATGGGCAAATTTTACTTTGGGGGCCCCAAAAGTGCAAAATTTACAAGAGAATTGTAATGTTTCCAATGCGTGTGGAAGAGTTGAAACGCAAAATAAAACAGATTAGAATCATTGAAGTGTGAAAGAGTGGAAAGTACGTTGGAGTGTTAAAGGCAATGTGCATCGCGTGTAATATCTATATAAAAATATCTCACGTTACTTTTCTTAAACCTGTCTTTGCTCTTTCGACAGTTAGCCCGTGATTTTGTAGCAAAAATACTTGCCATTCATAGCACGAAGTTACGCCATTCATACGGCTCCACATGCGCTATCATTGTCATCTGTTGACAAACTGGAGTGCGTATTTAACGAAATAATAATGACACGTGGCTTTTCATAATAATTTATGGATTGCTAGTTGTCACTAGGTTTTATAGAAGTGTCTGTTTAAATGATTTCGAAATGAATGACTTGTAGAGAGCCTACATATGTTTCAATATCTGGCGGAACTTGGGGTCCCAAAGTAACGTTTACCCATTTATCCCTTACGGAAGCAACTTAACCTTTGTTAATTACCCATGTTTAACTTCGTACACATTTATTAAAATAGCGTAATGTTATGTATATTGAAATCACTTCAGGGCCCTTGCACTCTTACCTTTTTCGTATTTGATGCAATCTAACCTAACCTTGCTTTAACGTACCGTATTGAGTCTCAAGCCAGAAGTTGAAAAACATGTGAAGTTGCATGAAAAAGTTAAGGATCGTGAAGTGATTATAATGAAGTACACCACTGAACAAATTACTCTCGTTATTTGAAGATTGCAACATGTTCGTAGCGTTGTCGTACTTAACAAGAAACGGTATCATTGAATTTTGTACACGATTGAAAAAAAGTGTGGATAAATTTACAAATTAATCTAAACCTCATGCCAACAATAGCATGTAGACACATAAGAAAAACAAAGTAGTACGTGTTTTGGGAGTAAATGGATGATCCGCTCGTATAAAGCTTGCCATCTTCTCTTCAGGTTACGTTAAATTTGATAACGTTGAAAGTAAAAAATTAATAAAAGAAACTGACCGAGTACTTTCTGAATATTAATTCGGAATATTAATCCACTCATGGGACAAATCCACTTTAGGGTAAGCATGCTTCAAACAAACTTTCCCTAACCTAGTGTAATTAAGATTAATAAAAACTAGATTAACCTGTTACCCCAACGTGAGAAATTTAAACAACAACGAAAGGAACTAAGAGTAAAAAAAGTTCAGGAGTTACGATAAATGGTCCACGATGGTATAATTAACGGGATTGGTTTTTTTACATGTACAAGGCTACAGATGGGAATAAAAACATTATTTACTCTTTCGAAAGTAAATTTACCTAACCTGAATACTATAATGTATCGGGCCTACCGGGTATCATAACCCTTACAAAGAAAAAAGTCGAGACATGCTTAGTAGAATATGTAATAGGCGTCTCACGAGATAATTTTAGCGCTATGCTTAGGGGTTATATACATAGCAGCAAGGAAACCCCATGAGATGTGTCCATGACCTGCTACCTGATTAATTTAAGTTTATTTAGAGTCTTTAGACAACTACAGCGATAGGTGAGGGAGTCGACCACAGGTGACCTAATTTCAAGATATCATCCTGCCATTTTCATGGTACGACAAGAAAACAAGGGGAACACCTCAGGGACAATAATCGGCCATATGTATCGAACCCGGATCTACCGAATGCAGATATCTGTTTGAATTGCTATACTGGAATATCTACTTCCGCGTTTTCACATAGTCAAGTTGGCATAACGAATTTCTTTTTATTTAAACATTAAGATTTTACAAAGCGCGACAACACAAGTGCGTGGATTTGACATGTCACGTAGGGTACTGCCAACCTCATAGGGGGGTTACCCCCTCCATTTTTTTAATTACAACTTAAAATTTTTACTGTTAAAATTGATTATGAAAAATTATACTCACACCCCCTATTTGCCTTTGTAGAAATCCAGTAAAATGGAGCATATTTTCAGAGATCATTCTTAAAAAAAATATTATTCTTTCTCACGATCTGCATTTGGCAAACTTGCAATATTGTTATAACATTTATAATAACTTTCTAAGTTTAACATTTTAGTTTTCTTGGCCTGAGCCAAAGTTGCCAAAAGACCTTAAATAAATATTCAATTCTCATTTCTTTGGCATACGAACTTCAACATTCATACATGTACCTTGCGTCCATTAGGTATTCAACTGTTACTACAGTAGTGCCATCTACCGTTCGAAATTGGACAACGGGGCTAAACAGGGTACAACGGGACGATGCAAATAGTACACTGGACGGTGCACCGTTGGAATCGGATACAGGAATATTCAGCAGCTTCTGAAGCGAAAATTGCTGATAGGACAAACAATTGAAAAGCGAAAGCGAAAGAAGCTGAGGAAAAAAGAATGATGATATTATCACTGGTTGGGCATCGACACAGACGTGCAGTCGCATCTCCGCGACTTTTTAAGTTTTTAGTGTGGAAAAATTCTGATTTTTGTTATAATTTTAACTTAAAGTTTGTGTAAAGTACTTGTGAAGTGAACACCGAAAACCTTTTGATAATTGGTCCAGTGGTAGTTGATAAATAATAGAAAATGACAAATGTAAACATACCCTGATAACGGAGTGCACTATGACAGTCATTGATGTTTTTCTACTGAATTGTTAATCATTAACTTAACTATGGATATCATGGCCTGTACATAAGTTGGCCAGGAGGGTTTTTATTTATTGTGGTGTTTTTTTTTTGTTTTTTTTTGTGGTCGGGTGGCTGGTCAGATCAACTCTTAACAGGGGTATGCATAAGTAGTTTCCGGTTTACCTAAGAGATGGCGCCAGCAAAAAGTACGCAGCGTATTCATTTGACAGATATGTCATTTTGTTCGTCTGACATTAAACTACAAACACACACAAGTTGAATCCGCCAAACACTAGCGTCTTTGTTTTATCGTTCAGTGATCATGACGAAGTTTGTGCCTGAAAAAGAACATTTGCGGCACACATTGCTTTTCTTATTTAATCAAAAGAAAAATGCTGTTGAAAGTCATCGTGTGCTGGTAGAAACATATGGTGAACACGCTCCATCGATTAGAACATGTGAGACATGGTTTCGACAATTTAAAAGTGGTGATTTCATTGTGAAAGACAGTACGCGCTCTGGTAGACCACAAAAGTGCGAAAACGAGCAATTGCAGGTGTTATTGGAGGATGACCCAACTCAAACTCAACAACAATTGGCAAAAGCATTAAATGTGCCACAAGAAACAATCAGCAGACGTTTACGAGCAATGGGGAAGATCAATTTCTGGGTAACTGGGTCCCACAAAGATTTGAATGAACGTCAAATGGAAAAGCGCAAAGTCACTTGTGAAATGCTGCTTCAACACCACGAAAGAAAATTCTTTTTGTATCGAATTGTGGCGGGTGATGAAAAATGGATTTATTTTGAAAACCCGAAGCGGAAAAAATCGTGGCTTTCCACTGGCGAAGCCGGTCCTTCAACACCAAGGCCAAATCGCTTCGGCAAGCAGACCATGCTTTGTGTCTGGTGGGACCAGAGCGGTATTGTGTATTATGAACTCTTGAAGCCCGGCGAAACCGTTAATGCACAACGCTATCGCCAACAAATGATTAATTTAAATCACGCATTGATCGAAAGACGACCGGAATGGGCCCGAAGACATGGCAAAGTGATTGTGTTAGACGACAATGCGCCGTCTCACACAAAAAAA
>JAGDQP010000093.1:86064-195243 GCA_022664845.1 Lepisma saccharinum
CTTTTGGGCATTTCATGTTTTTTGAGCTGTTTATTTACATTTAGCGGGTGCCTTGTTTCGCCATTATAGTTAGTCCACTTTTTTTCTATCCCTTGGAGCTTACCAGCGTTCTTCATTGTTTAAATTATGTTGCTGCCTTAAGTTACATATTCTGATTTTCATTGAAGCTATGGCGACGAAAGTTAAAATGAAATACAGCAAAATGCACTAATAAAGTTTAATATTGTATCTACCCCTAGTGATGTTGATTCTTCAGTAAGTTCAATTGGGCTCTATTAACTTTATTAACCGAATCCGTGATCACTATTACTTGTACGTGAAGCTAATAGTACTACAAAGCAAATACAATTTGTTGGTATAACTACTCATTTATAGGAGTATTTATTATTTAGGATTTTTCAAATCTGTAATATAGAATTATAGATATTGAGCTTTAATATAGGTATCTTTAATATAGAGATAGCTTTCTTCCATAAACATACGTAGATTACTTAGATTGTCATTTAATTACATAGATTTTGCCTACTTAAAGACAAAATAACTGATTATATAATGTAATTATGCAACTTCTTTATTATCACCGCTGAGCAATATTACATCGTATAATTACCCGTTTAAGGTAATTTAAACAATAATTTACTGAAAAGCTAGTTTGTTTTCTGTCTTTGTTTAGATCTTTTTTCTTTTTGTTTTCGCTGTAGCCTAACAATTCCCTCACTGGTATTTACCCACATACTAAACTGTAAGCGACCGGGTAGCCGTGCTGTCTAAGGCGTCAGGCTCACGACTCGAAGGTTCCGAGTTCTAGTCCCGGCAAGAGCATGGGTCTCTTTTAACTGGAACGTGATAGATAATCGTGACTGGCGGAAGTCAACAGTAACTCAACTGGCTCATATAAAAATGAAGACCAAAGTTTTACTGAACTAGAAAGAATAACATTTGTGTAGAAAATAATTGTTGTATTAACTTCAGAACACAATTTCTGTTATCTGAAATTGGTGTTGTAGCAATATCTTATATGATTTAAATAATATGAAATGTAAAATCATCACGGGAAAAGTATCAACATAGATAAAAAGGTTATGCATAGTATTATTGCAGTCTGAATTTGACCCACGACCTGACTACACATTTAATTTTTAACTGGAAAGGATATTTTTAGCCACATATCATCGTTGCGCCTTGAAAAATCCTATGCGACATTTTGATAAGAAATGAATATTCAGTGCATAAGTACGAGAAAACCATCGGGAATCGTTTCTTTAAATTTTATACGTGAATACCTAGTAGTTTCGTTGTTATTTAAACAAGGGAAAACAGATGTATACAGTGTACACCAACTTCAGAACTGATGCTCTAAATCCACTATGTGAGGGTAGCACATAGAGCATTTTCATGAAACAAATAGTGCTGCTTCCGCATAGATCGCCACGCATATGTATTATTGACGCTGATCATGTTTTTCGTTTCTCCTGTAAAGTTGTGGTTTTTACACATACCGGGTTTTCGAGGCACAACGATATTTTTCTTATTTCAATTTTAATTCAAACTAAAGATCTTTGAAAAATATATTGGATATATAGTTTCTATGTTTGTAATCAGGATTTTAAAAGCTATAAAGTGCATCTGAACTTGAACTAAACTTGTGGATCATAGGGAAACTCTGTTCCAAATGTTCGAATTGATAGGACCTTAGTAAATTTAGAAATCATTCAGTTTTATTTCATTTCTTTATTGTAACAATTCACAATTCGTCATTGTATTTTTCTGTATTGGTTGATGGAATACGAAGTTCCTCCTTGTCGTTCATAATCTTCTCCAGATCTTCCCAGAACACCATACGTTCTTTATGAAATTCTGATTTCATGCTTAATCTGTTCCCAATGTCAAGGTACTGAAACTTTTCATCAGAGACAGGCAACCATTGTATGTTGTCGTCATCATTCTCCTGAGGGGTAGGGTTCCTGTAATAGAAAAAGAATAAAAAAAAGTTTAGAATTCGGCAAACCGTGTGAGAATGCACTTGAATTCCGTTTTATAATACTCGTATTCGTATTGAAATGCTAAGATAGCGCCATGTACCAGGTTGTTCGGAAATGAATAGCCGCAATGCACAAAACGGATGGAATCGTAATATCCGTTCCAAGTCACAGCAACAGGAGTATTCACGCCATATGAAATGTAGCTGAAGATGTTACAGGGCGTGTTACAGTGATCTGTGCAACATGATAAAAAAGAGTGATTTACGGGCAACGGCGTCATTTCAGTTTTTGCTTGAGATCACTTAGGGAAGGCCTAATGTGATATATCATTTGACACATCCCACCTATTTCCAAGCGTAGTTTTTACTTCTTATTCTGCTTATGCGTAATTCAGATGTCGTTGTTAATATGTCTTAAAAACAATTCACACTCTTATCTGATATAAAAAATAAGGTAATTTTAATTGTTATTTTTTTTTTGTAAAACATTATTTACACCAGATCAAAAGCTTTAATGTATCAAAGGGCATAATTTGTCTTGTCATGGCTTTATTTTAGCAATCATTAAGAAGATCGTTAACAGAAGTTTCCGGTCCACAGTCAAATCATCAACGAGGTGAGGCGATCATAGGAAATTAATGCCCGAAGGCAGTTTTTCAGTCTTTTTAGAACAGAAAAACTCATTCATTAGAGGAAATGGTGCTTGGCAATGTGACAAAAATTCCTAATAACAAGATAAGAATAAATAGCTGATTAAAGCAGCCGTACAATACACCGTAAAAAGTGGAAACACGAAATGGATGAATGTTACTCCGTCGCTTTACGGAGAAATAAATATCGAAAATTAGCGTTGTTTTTTTTGTTTTTGTTTGTATTTACTCTTAAAGATGGATATAGCTCAAGCGTAGTGGAAAGATTGGTAGCCTTAATTCTATTTTAAAGTTTAACATTTTCTTTGCAATAGCTTAACGTTAACTGAAAATGGGTTGAAATTGACCAAAGTGTTTTACCGGTAAACCTTCAACTTATTTTGCGCTTAAAATTCGGTCATTTTCTGATCGAAGTGTAATCTAAACTGCCAATTTTAAGGTGGATAAAGTTTAAGCCTTGGTTGGATATTCTAAATCCAATAATAGGTGTAACGTTACTTGCTTGCCACTGAACGCCCCGCCATTTTGAGTGTTTATATTGCTTTTACACTGCAAAGAGTAAACCGAGGACGACAAGTATTGCATTGGCGGAAACAGGAATTAAGGTGGGTATAAATCTTTACATTGTAGCAAATGTATACAATGTAGAGACATTCCTCGTAGTAAAATCAACAACATTATAATGGTTACCCTTCTTCACAGTAAAATTCTAGCTATAAATATTTATCGGAAAACCATAAGCACCAACTGCCTTCGTAGCCAAGTGGCAGTTCCCACCTGGCGTTTGAGGTGCGAGGTTGAGAATAGCTCGTGTTGCGTTGTGGTGGTGTGTGAACAGTTCCGCAGCGGGTGTGAGTTTTTGTGTTAGTGCTTGGTGTTTCTTCATAGGACTTGAGTGGTGTACTTCTTAGCGGAGAGACGTCTGTTGGTGTCGCTCCTGTGTGATACGCTGTTTAGGTGGTAGAAACGAACTGGACATGAAAAGCAAGTAAGTGAACTTTTTTCCATATAAGTGTGATATAAACTCGTGCAAGCACCAACTTCCTCCGATTTTTTGGAGGAGAGTTTTTAAGTGAAGTTGTACACGTAAATTTTATAGAACCACAAGGAAAGCGACGTTCAAGGTAACATACTACGTATTATTTATATTATGTGAAATCGCAAGTCAGCATTGTGAAACGAAACCGGAAGAACGAACAAAAAATAATAAAAAGAAAAAACGGACTACAACTTAGCGGTAGGCAGCCAACCACGCATTTGAGTTTGATGGTTACATAACGACCGGGCAAACTCGGTAAAGATTCTATAGTGAACAACGAGTGACTTGGTAACCCAAGCGGCGTAAACTGAATATAACATTATCCTAAGCAAATTGTATCATCTTCTAGGAGGAATCGGACGCTGTGGCCTCCTGGGTCTCGTGCCCCTGCACTGCATCTCCAGGGATGCTGTTGCTGACACTCACAATAATAAGTATTAGAGACAGACCCAGCGCGTGTACGGTTACGAACTCGTGAACTCGGATATGACAGATAGATTAAAAAGAAAGCTGTCAACGGGAGCCATATTGGAAGACATAAATAAATTCGGAATGGAGAAGCTCGAAACCGAATGGAGAAACTTTCGTAATTCGGACGGGAAGGAAATATCAGCAACTAATCCATATAAGCTGAAGTGGTCAGAAAATATTAAAAAAAAAAAAATGCAAATAAATCAAGATCATCCAAAGAGGACAAAGAACTGGATGAAAAGATAGTAGCAAAAGTAAATGCTGAATGGGAAGAGGCAAATAAGGCATCAGAAATTTTGATGGACCTAAGAAGAGTAAAGAAATTGAGCCTTTCCCATGGGGAGGCGATGGACGTCCAAGGGATTGGAACACCAACTATGACAGAAGACTCCGAAACAAGCAAGAAGAGAGTAAGAACACCGGAGGAAGAAGAAGCGAACAAAAGACACAAGAATCAGGAACAAACAACAGAGTTAAGGATACGCGTTGCTTACCTGGAAGGAAAGATTGAAGAACTTGAGAGAAACAACAACAAACTTCGCAAAGAAAAGAACAGATTAAGAGGAGATGAACTTAAATTGGTCAGGTAGCAAACCAAAGTGGAGGAGAGAGAGAATGAGATCATAAATCTGGAAAAGAAATTGAAGGAAGAGAAACAACATGCTATCGACGGAGCCATAAGAATTAAGGAATTATTTATGATTAGTCAACAAAATTAACATAGAAGATGGGATGTAGGAGAATAAAATAACTCAATTGGACGAAGAAATAAAAAATGTACAGATAGAATGGAAGCCTCAAGAATGAAACAACAAAAACAACAGCAGCGGTCGTATCAACGGTCGCGGACATGCTGAAGAAGAGAGAACTGCCGGAGAAAACAAAAATAATAGAAGCCAACAAAAGGAAACCAAAGCCTATCATACGGATAAAGTCGAAGGATGGTGAATCGATAAAAGACATAAGAATGAGGCTAACCAGGACTATTGGAAGAAATGATAAAATACATTTTCATCAGTTCTCGCATTAGTATTGCAGATGAGGACACAAGATGAGGAGAAGCTAATCAACCATCCGGGAATCAGCAGAAGCTTCGAATCAATAAGCAGAGTGGAAAAGAAGAATCCGCGTTACTTTCGTCGTTACATCTACGTTACTTTCGTCGGTACACAATGAATAAAGTGATTTCACAGGAGTATACACCGTGATTAAGTTCGAAAAAGAAACAATTTACAGTGTTTCTATGTATCAGCTTTCCTTCTCAAATGACGTCTGGGTCTTCCTTTCTTCCTAAGCAATTGCAGATTTTATAATCGCAATTGGCTCTTTTCTCCAGTCTAACGAATATTCTAGGATTTAAGTTTACTGACAAGAAAAGGTACATTTGAAAACCACCAGAAAGCTTCACTAAAACTGCTTTCGTCCAGAATGGAAGCCTCAAGAATGAAACAACAAAAACAACAGCAGCGGTCGCATCAACGGTCGCGGACATGCTGAAGAAGAGAGAACTGCCGGAGAAAACAAAAATAATAGAAGCCAACAAAAGAAAACCAAAGCCTACCATACTGATAAAGCCGAAGGATGGTGAATCGATAAAAGACATAAGAATGAGGCTAACCAGGACTATTGGAAGAAATGATAAAATAAATTTTTATCAGTTCTTGCATTAGTATTGTAGATGAGGACACAAGATGAGGAGAAGCTAATCAACCATCCGGGAATCAGCAGAAGCTTCGAATCAATAAGCAGAGTGGAAAAGAAGAATCCGCAGTGCCCATCTTGAAGTAGGTCATCTTGAATCTTGCTCGATTTTTTAAGTACCAAGTGGGTTATGGGGTGTCATGAACATATCAATATGGGCTAGAACTTTACCTGAATTGGTGAAGTCAGTTTTGGGATTAATTTATCTTTGAGAGAGGTAATGAGATGTAGCACTAGTTCCGTAGTTGACTGAATGTTACAGAAATACTGTTATTTTTTAAACAATGCAAGAAATCAAAACCTAATGTACAAGTGATTAGTATTGAGAACCACCTACACAGTATCGTGCATTGACTTTTCATTTCTTGCATTGTTTTTAAAAAAATAATAGTGTGTTTATGGACTTTTCAATCCTATACTATATTATATACTAATATATGGCAAAACTGATTTCATCTTTGTATATCTGATAATATTCTAGCCCAGATTAATATATTACATGACCCCCTTTTTACTTAAAAAATCGAGCAAGATACAAGATGACCAACTACAAAATGGCGCACATGACGAACATACCCTGTAAAAGATAGCGCATTCACCCAATATCCATTAATGTGTATTTGTTTTCCACTATTACTAACATTTCATAAATAAACGTGTGTTTTCCTACTTACAAGGGAAGGGTCACTCTGATCACCCCGAAACTCTACTTCAAAATCCGTACACAGGTAGGTCAGCTACAAAGAGTTTACCACACAAAAATTATCTGCCATTTTGAAGTTCAAGGCCTTTGAATAAAAGGGTAAAGTTTACGCGGTCTCTTATACAGTACTTGTCAGAGTTCCAGAACTGCTAAATATCTCGATTAGAATGCGTTTTTTGAAAACATGAAAGCGAAAAAAGTTGCAGAGAATCAACAAAGCTATCGGATGGGCTAGCCCATCAAAATGTGTGGAGCCCTGTTAGGCCAAACAACTTTGATTTTTTAAATTGGAATCCCCATCTTTTATTGCAGATTCTGTATCTACGGACAATATTAATCAGAATATGTCCTGCTAAAAACTGTAGGATGTGAGTGCTCGGCCATACAGGGCCAGAAGTAGACTAATGTTGAGAAGTGTTAAAGGTTCGGGAACGGCTAAATATCTCGGTTGGAATGCTTTTTGTAATTAGAAAGAGACACAAGTTTCAGAAAATCAACAGAGCTATCGGATGGGCTAGCCAATCAAAATGTTTGGAGCCCTGTTTGGGCCCCATAATAACCAACTTTGATTTTCTTAAATTGGAATCCCCAGTTTTATTGAAGATTCTGTATATACAAATAAAATAAATAAGAATATGTATTGATCATAACTGTAAGATGTGACTTCTGTGCCCTGCAGGGCCGGAAGGCAGATTAATGGTGAAAAGAGCTAAAAGTTCCGGAAATGCTAAATATCTCTCTTAAAGGCGTTTTTTCTGCATGGAGGTTCAGTTTATGAAACATATCTATCTCACGATAGTAGAATATACGTTTAGCCATCTACTAATTCACATTTCATAATTCGTAATCCATTATTCATATAAAATACTCTCCGATAGTCATTTGCTCCGCCTGACAATACCAACATATTCTAAATATTTTTAGAGGCAATGAAATAAGCAATTTTTGTGATTGATTTTGTACCAAATCGTACGAGTTTCCATATACTACAATACAGTACTCGAATTTAAATTTTGAATTTTAATTTATATTAAAGCCTTTAGCAATTATGGCTCAGGCTGTATGGATGATGATGGGATGAATTGGTGGAATGAAGAAAGTGGGAGGAAATGGGAGTACCCCGAGAAAACCCACGCACACGGTATTTGTCCACCACAAAACTCACATGGCATGAGCGGGAATCGATCCGACGACCCCTAACACCAGTGGTGAGCGCTCTTCCAAATGAACCACCGTGGCCCCATTCAATATTCGATTTGCCAGGTGGAAATACCGAGGATTTTCCCGGGTGCATGTGAATTTCATCCCAGGTTATTGATTTTGAGTATCACCCCAATGAGGAAAAAATCTTTGTATGTTGAAACTTGCAGGCATCCACTAGTTTCAGGATTCCCCTTCGTAATTTATAACAAATCGGACACTGCGTCAATACTGTGGAACAACAGGAAAGCAGTAAACGGATGGTGCTCGAGTGTTTTGCTTCATTTTCGATAGATTGTTATGATCTGAAGATGCATAACTGAATAAGGTTTTTTTTATTTATTCAAAGGGAATGAGATAAATATGTAAATATCTTCTGTTAAATATTAATGTGTTCTATGAATATATATAATTAAGTAGATAAGGTAACAAACTCCGGCCGCGTACTTATTATTATATGCATATTTAATTTGTTGTAATCCTGATTTTTATGTAATGTCAAGTATGATGAATCTGTACATTTAATTCTTCTTAAATATATTTGCAGTCTTTTTAGAAAACAGCTGTTAATTCATCAATATAGAGTTCTTAGCAAAGGATACTTTTTATTTTTTTCTATTTTGTAAAAAAATTCATGCGGGGGGTAAAGTCTGAGACCACTGTTGTTTTTTCTCACTCACTCTTCCATAGCTCGGGGATAGAAAGCCTTGGGAACTCTTTGAGACCCTCTCCTTCCGACGAGTTTGCCAGAGTGGACGTTGGTGGTTTCCTCTCTTTGTATTTTTGTCAGTGGAAGGGATATTCCAGTTACGTATATATACTTTAATAGAGAGGGAAGGGGTACCCGGTATTACAGTTTCCTGGTAGACAACATAAGAAGCACTTCGTGGCGACTGCTCTGTTTAAATCAGTGACGGAGATCTCTCAGAGCTGGGACGAGAGAAAATGACAGTAGCAGTGAGTCAGTGAGATAGAAAGAAATGTTATGTGTAAATTTTGTGGGCTCACTTGTTCAAATCCCGTAGCCCCTAAGAAAGCGATGAAGCAATAACTGAATTTCAAATAATATCATTGCTACGGGAACTGCGTTCTATGAACGAGCTCGGCTGAATTAGTGCGTCTGGTTACGATTTCAGGGTTTCTACTTGACCAAATTCCCCCACGGTATAATTTAAAGGGAGATATTTGAAATTTCTTACGAATTATTCGTTTGCTTCTTTGGGATCTTGTTATATTAAGGATGAAAATGGGGAGGTCCGGAAGGACTAAAGTAAGGGTGGGCACTTTGCTCGACTATTGCTGTCTATCAAAGTGCATTGTTCACTTGAACTGCGAAATTAACCACATGTCCCCAATAGGGTTGCCATCTTTTGATAAATACATTACGGGACACTTGGCAAAAATACGGGATAACAACAAAAAATACGAGACAAATCTATAATAACCTAAAATCAAATTAACTAGTTTGGCCCTGCACTACTACAGATGTATAAGCTTAAATCCGCTGTTTGCCCATAGATGGCGTTCGTGAGCGTATGAAGCTACCATTGGCACGCCAGACCTATTGTGTGGATGAGTTTCACCGCTGGCAACACGAATCGGTGCACATAATCAGCAAGTGCAGACAACAACACACAGTGTGCCGTTGGTAAGCATGGCTAGTTTTGTGCCAGAAAAAGAGCATATGCGGGCAGCTCTGCTTTTCTGCTTCCATTTGAAGAAATCGGCTGCCGACGCGCATCGAATGCTTGTGGAGGTCTATGGTGACAGTGCTTTATCGGAAACAACGTGCCGAGATTGGTTTCGTCGGTTCAAAGACGGCAATTATGACCTGAGTGACAAGAAGCGTGAAAATCGGCCCAGGAAGTTTGAGGACCATCAATTGCAGGCGCTGTTGGACGAGGACGATACCCAATCGCAACAAATGCTTGCCGAGCAATTGGGCTTTACTCAAGCAGCCATTTCCATGCGTCTACGTGCCATGGAAAAAGTTCAGAAGTTCGGAAAATGGGTGCCAGATGAATTGACCGATCGGCAGCTGGAGAGACGCCAGAAAAGTGGATTTTGACGGGCGATGAAAACTGGATATATTTCGCGAATCCGAAACGCCAGAAATCGTGGGTTGATCCCGGCCAACCATCAACATCTTCCTCGAGACCAAATCGCTTCGGACGGACGACGATGTTGTGTGTTTGGTGGAATCAACAGGGTATTGTCTACTTTGAGCTGTTGCAACCGGGTCAAACTGTCAATGCCCACCGCTACCACCAACAACTCATCAACGTGCACCGTGCTCTGTGTGAAAAAAGACCGGAGTATCAACAAAGACATGACAAGCTGATATTCCTCCACGACAACGCCCCAACGCACACGTCCAAGTGGTCCAAAACTACTTGGAGACACTTAAGTGAGAGGTGCTACTCCATCTCGCTTATTCACCAGACCTGGCCCCTACAGACTACCATCTGTTTGCGTCGATGGGTCACGCCCTCGCTGAGCAGCACTTCGATTCGTATGTAGACGTCCGAAAATGGCTTGTTGAGTGGTTTGCCTCGAAAGAGCAGTACTTTTTTTGGGGTGGTATCCACAAATTGCCCGAGAAGTGGGCAAAATGTGTAGCTAGCGAGGGAAAGTACTTTGAATAACTTGCTTTATGCTTTCTATGAACACAGCATGTGTTTTGCTGACTACAAAACAGGGGATTCAAGCTTATACACCTAAAACAACTCACACAATTTAAAACCTCCATAATAATCAAGAACACACATAAAATGTCTTCCTTGCGAATGCTTACACAATTGAAACACTGGCGGGCGGAAAATGGATATTTCAATTTCATAAGCACAATTGGGGTTGGTATCTGCACTTCAGAAAAGAAGACTTGCGTTAATAATTCAGCAGTTTCGGTGTTCTTGGGTGACCACCATTTTTTGTATTGATTTCAGTGATTCAACACAATGAAGATTGTCATACTAGTACTATGACAGTGTTGAATCACCGAAATCACACAAAAGTGGTGTTGATTTAACACTAAAGGTAAAGATTTCTAATGACGAGATATTAGAAAAATAAGATCACTACAAGCTACTGCTTGTACTACTACTTCACACGCCACAGGCGCTGGAACCAGCGATAATCCACATACCGAAAGCGCTAGCAATTCAGCAAAGGAATGGGATCCTTTAAATAAATTCCTATCTGCATTCATAGTTGAGTTGCCCATTTTTTACGGCTTAATAGAGAAAGAAAGGGCATTTGAGTTTCTCGAGAAACTTACGCCTTTGAAAGAAGAACAGCAATTAACAGACGAACAGTTGCTTAAGTTTACTCTTTCCCGGTGTTTTAAGGGGTCAGCTTTCTCTTGGTGTTTTCTTAAAAAAGGAGATCAATACGTAATATGCGTTCCGTGATTTCTTCCTCAGATACTTTTTTTTCTTTTTCTTATGAATTGCAATTGAAACAAATGCTTCAGGATAGCTACCAAGAGAAATCGGAGTCAATGAGCGAATTTGTTAGGAGAATCAGGTGTCATGCAGCGCATTAATCCTGATTACAGAATGTTTCTTTTTGAAAAATAATTTAATTCTCTGAGGTCACTAGGAGAGTTCGACCTGTCCATTCAAAGGCATTCGTTGGAAAATATTCTTTACGCTTCTAACCTCAGGGATAAGAACAATAAGGTGAACCCACTGGCCGCATTACAAAGATCTGCTAACAAATAACCTGTCGTAAGACCTTCAGCAACCTCTTTACAACCTGCAATTTTCGTTATTCGGGAGGGGAGAATGCACCGTTAACCCCTCCCAGATGAGAGGCGAGACAGAAACCTTATTGTCTACTTTAGGTGCTTGAAAGGCGAGCACCTGGACCGACAATGCAGGGTTACATTGCATAAAAAGGGGTCTTCTGAAACCTCATTTGTTTCGAAGAGAAAAAAAGTAAGAAGTTGGAGGATGAGAAAAAAGAAAGTAGCATAGCTGACCCACTTGTCAACGTGAGAATGAAAGGGTTTGAAAGAACAAGCTTTATAGACTGAATCATCTGTCAATCTTTTGTCAACAAGTCTTGGTAAAGTTCTGAGACGATGGGAGGTACGTATTAAACACAAGAAAGTGGACCTCCTTCTAGCAAGGAGGACATGACCGCAGTTGGCTTTTTGTTTACGTAAGAGAAAGGAGAATATCCTCCAAGTTCCTATTGCTTCCAGGGATGACACATGACTTTGTTTTGGGATGGTATTTATTCCTGCTGCTAACATGAATTTACATATGTCTGAAAATTCTTGGTCATTTGGAAATGAGAATAAAAAGTGTAAATTTGACAAGTCTTATAAAACAAATAAAGGGAAACTTACAAAGGATCTTCATATGCCATTACGGGTTAAAGAGTTACCTAAAATCGAATAGAAGAAGTAAGAAACTGTTTTCTTGAAGTGCGAAAAGTTCTGAAACAAGCAAAGAGAGTGAGTCACTTTCGGACAGGACCGGAAGTACTGTTCTTTTGAAAGCAGCAAAAGTATTCCTAATAGAGCAACAAAACAGAAACTTTGTTCATAGCTCCTCAAAAAACGGGTTATGGCCTCGGATAATAAAGGAAAGCGCACGTCAGCCAGAGTCGAACCCCACATCTCACTTCTTAGATGTACGATATTTGGGATTGAGTCCTTATTGCTAATGGACTCCGGTGCATCTTTTAACGTGGTGGATCAACGTTTAGCTTCTAAATGGGTACAAAATTATGAAGTCTTGAGACCATGTTCAGTTCGTATAAATACTACCAGTGGCGTTGCATATGCTTCGGGGAGATATATGCTACTGTACGGTATCAAGATTATTCAATCAAGCAGCGGTTTATTATAATTAATAATTTAATACGAGATTTGATTGGCGGAAGAATATTCCTGGCTGTTACAGGAATTGTTGGTAATATAAATAAAGCAACGTGGTGGCACGATTCCGATAAAATCGCAGTATTTGAGTTTGATACCGAAGAGGAGTTTAATTGTTCTGTATTACCAGGAAAACACGTGCAATTTCAAGAGAATATTACTGCTTTAGAGGGGCGTGAGGACGAGACAACTGAGCAAATATTTGAAAGACAACTAGACAACTCATTTTTTTGGAAAATGGAAACAGAAATATCATGCGCTTCTTTATGAATATTCAGACGTGTTTTCTGACGAATTGAAAATTACGTCATTAATACAACACGGAATCGAAATGACTAATAAAAACGATTCTCTTGTCGAGATAGGTCGTTAACTGAAGAAAAACGGAAAATTATGAAACAGATTTTAATGGATATGGAAAACAAGGAAATTATAAGCAGAATCATCTCTCCATATGTAAGTGCTCCTATTTTGCACAAGAAACGACAGAATAATTTCAAATCGATTGTAGATCTAATGGTGACTAATAGTCGTATACTTTTACCTCAGAGCTCTCGTCGTCCAGACTTTTCTGATGTGTTGACTATTATTTGGGATAAGTCTCCGTTCAGAAACGTGCACGTATATGAGGCATTTCACACAATTAGACTAGAGGAAGATTCAAAGAAATATGCAGCGTTTATAACGCCATTTGTCAAGTTTCAGTACATTGTGGCACGTTATGGCGCATCAAATAGTCCTTTTACGCTTGCTCGGGTTATGGAGATGGTACTTAGAGAAGCGTATTTTACTACAGCTGTGTGTTTTTATGATAATTGTCTCCTCGGTACAAACACGAAAGAAGAACACTATGAAGCTTTCAAGTATGTTTTGCTGCGATTTCGGGAGGCAAATCTCTCAATGAAACAATCAAAGTTAACCCTAGAGTTCCAAAAATTAGAATTGTTGAGATTTAAAATAGTTAACGGTAAGTACTCATACACGGAGGAAATAATCAAAATGACAACGCGAATTGAAAGACCGAAGAACAAGAAGAAACTTATGAGTCTTATTGGTTCCTTAATTACCTGAAATATACCATTCCTAATATGGCCAAGATTGCGCTCCCTCTCACATACTTGGTGATGTTCCACTTCACTGGGATGAGAACTGCGAGACAGCGTTGAAAAATCTTAAGAAAGCTACTGCTGATAATCCGATTTTAATGATACCTAGTTTGCGAAAAGATTGTCATTCGTTTGTCGACACAAGTTAATATTGTACTGGATTTCTTGTAGCTCAGAAAGGAGAGGACAAGAAGCTGCGTACAGTTTTCTTTGGGAGCAAGAAACTTAATTCAACGCAGTTTAGATATGGTTCAACTAGACGTGAATTGTACGGAATCATCGTCTCATTAGAACGATTTCGAAAATTTCTGCTTTTTTCTAAGGGAGTAACGTATGTGTACACGGACCACAAGCTATTGCTATCGTCACTTTCAGCAAAAGAAACTTCTGCTTTGATTCAGTCTTGGGTTCTTAGGAATTCAATGTATAGAACCATCTTGCAGTTCACCACAGGTATCGATTATATGTGGATTTTTAAGCAGAATTACCAGCAATTACACTGAGAATGATTATTACGTGGGCGATGAAATGATGGAAAAGAACGTGCCCCTCAAATTTGCCAGTGATGACGGCTACATGAAGATTGAGAATGAACATGGAGAGTTGATTGATGTCTCAAAAGAGAGAAATGAAAATATTAATATAGTAGAATATCATGATGGTAAAAGAATCAAGGAATTAATTTGAATAGGAAGTTAGCAAAGAAAGAGGTACATGATTTTAAAGGAGTTGAAATTCAGTTTTCAGAAGAAGAAAATTAAAGCCCCTCGTACACGATTCAATAAACATTGAATCAAATTCTTGAACAAGAAGTTGGATGAGTGCGTACACGATCCAACTGGTATAATCAAAGAGTTGTATCCAAGTAGTGTTGAAAGTGCTTGGATGGTGCTCGTACACGATTCAATAAGTTAAGCGGAAGTGTGATAGAGCCAAAAGCACGTGAGTCGATTTGCACTTTCTGCGTTGAAAGCAGGAACATGGAGTGAATGTTAAACATGATATGCGTCGCTTTTAATAAAATAATAACCTGATTAACGGCTGCGATTCCGTAGTTGGTGATGCCTCGAACATCGACTTTTTATTGCTTTGTTTAAAACTCTTTTCAATCCTTATAAATTTCTATTTATTTCCGGTTACACGCACTTCTATAAACATCTAACGACAACTAACAATCCAAAGTGAAAATGCACATTTTATTATTATTTCGTTACATACGCACTCCAGTTGATCAAGATAGCGCCATGTGGAGGCATACTAATCGTGACACTTCGTGTCGGAATACATTTATTTGCGTTCATTACTACATGCAGATTGTAGGGATGCGGCGGTATATTAATAGCATTGCGTCGTATTATGAATGACACGTTATTTGCTACAAAAATCATGGCCACAATGCTGAATAAGCAAAGGCGGGTTAAAGAAGGTTAGATTTTTTATTATATGCGATGCATGGTTTAATGTGCTCGCTCACCAACGTGGAAGCAGCCAAGTAGTTCCAAGTACTTTTCGCTATTTCATACACAAATTAATGTGTTCGCTCACCAACGTGGAAGCTGCCAAGTAGTTCCAAGTACTTTTCGCTATTTCATACACAAATTAATGTGCTCACTCACCAACGTGCAAGCAGCCAAGTAGTTCCAAGTACTTTTCGCTCTTTCATGCACGGTTTAACGTGCTCGCTCACCAATGTGGAAGCAGCCAAGTAGTTTCAAGTACTATTCGCTATTTCATACACAAATTAATGTGCTCGCTCACCAACGTGGAAGCAGCCAAGAAGTTCCAAGTACTTTTCGCTTTTTCACTCTAATTTAATACTTCCATGACTCGAAACTTTGTTATATTTTAAGTTACAGCCCTTCCACACACGTTGGAAAAGATTACATTTTTTCATGCCCTAAAGTAAAGATACTTCTATGTTTAGCAGCTTTGAACATCCTACATACAGTAAATAAAAACTCGACCTTTCCTCATAAATTATGAGCAACTCAGTGGTACTTTAAATATTAATATTCTACTGCTTCTAAATACAATACGAACTTTATTAGGAATTATAGTAAACCGTCTGTATCAATTTCTATTGCAATAGTGATTGTACAAAAGGTACAGAAGAAACATCAGGTACACTTTACCTCAGCAAGATGCGATGGAATTTCTTGTAGCGATACTTTATTTATTTTATTTTGATTTTCTGATAATATCTTTATTTCGCATCATAAAAACAAGGCTTTAAAAATTCCCTGCTCCATGTTAACATCTTAATTTTTAGCATTCCGGAAGCACTGTTATCACGTGTTCAAGTCACCAGTGCGTTCAATTCAATAAAAATAGGACAGGTTCTAAATAGGACGAATTGGATGAGAAGACTTGAATTCAAGAGATTTCCTGTGTGGAGTCTCTGACTCGTGACGTCATTTTCATCCAATTGCTTGTTCAACGCTCTTGTTCAAGCTTTATTGAATCGTGTACGAGGGGCTTAAGCAATTTTTGATTTTCTACCTCTTGCTGAGATGAGGGATGACGAGGAGCGAGTTTGTAATATATATGAATTTGTAGAAGATTTGTATAGAGAAGTTAGTTACTTGAAACTCAGCTTGAAGATGATTTTTAGTTAGGATGAGAAAATTAGTAACGAATGAGGAAGTTGAGTTAAATATCTATGAACGAACATTGTTTGATAGCTTCTTAGAGGGAACTCATTTGAATAAAAGTTAAGGAAATAGAGTTAAAGAAATTTATTGAAAAAACTTGTTATATGGTTACCTGTTTTGATGAGGCACAGGGTTCTTGTACACTTCCATGAGAAGCTCACAGCAGCCCGGGGCTGAAGGGGACTCTAGATAGTATAAAGAGGTTCTTCATATGAGTCCGAATACACTCTGACATTTTGAGCTATATTCGATCTTGTGAGAAATGTTTTTAATATATTGCTTTAACGGGAAAGCAGCATGGTTTCATGCAAAGTGCGCGGTATTGAAATGTGGAAGCAGTCTTTACTGCGACTATTTGGGCCCATTATGCCCTAGTTCTAGAGGTGATTTTAGATTTATTTTTGTCGGATTAGACGCCTTTTCGAAGTGTTTTAGATTTATTCCAGTACGTAGAATTTCACCTAAATCCACTTGCTAAAGTATGCTTAGAACATTCTGTGAGAGCGAGATATACGAAAAGATTATCACTGATAATTATCAAACAATCAGTTCAAAACACTGGAAGAAACTCTTGAACTGTTGGGGGCTAAAGGGTTTTATATTACAAGTAATCGAGCAAAATATAATGCAGCAGAAAAAGCATGTAAGAAATTCAAACAGGTGGCTAAGCTGTATTGCGAGTCTCATAGGGACTGGACAACGGTCTGTATAAACTTGAATTTGCAGCAAATCAGAAAGTACATTCTTCCCATTCCTTTAAACCATCATTCATTTATTTTGGGCGAAAAATTAACGATCATTTGTAAGTTAATTTGGGTAAAGTATTTGAAACTGAACAAGTGAGCTCGTGTACACAGTATATCCGTAAAACTCCACTGCAACTTCAGCATGCTCTCTCGATAGTCAGAGAATGCATAACACAATCGTTTTAATTAGGAGAAACGCTATAATAAGACTCGAAAGGCATATAAATTCAAACTGGGTGAACGCATCCTGATCAAAAATGTAACATTATCTGATGAAAACAAGTTCGTCGTCAGCAGCTTGTCAAAGGAATGTATTGGACCTTAAAAGCTAGTAAGGTCAATGTGAAGATGTTACATGTGAAGATGAACGAACTGGTGATAGTAATTCTAAGAAACTTACTGCTTATAAAACTGAATGTAGTGTAACAAAATTCTATGGTTCAAAACTTATGACCCACAGAAATTATAATCATTGAAAATTAAACTAATTTTGTGAACCTTGTAATGAAGTTCGTTGCTTACATATTTATAATGCGATTTCTGGCATTCGATATACATGTACTTATTATATATGTTTCAAAAACACACAATGAATTCAGTGTTTGTCATTTATTTATGTGATTTCCTTTTTTCTATTGTGATATAACAGATTATAATTTGTGTGATTTGGTTTTGAACAGTGTTAAATTAATTACTTTCAGAACTTTGAAACTGGTGACTACATAAAATGGAATCATTAAATGTTTATGAATTTCACATTTTGTGGACGGAAATAATACACTTTATTGGTACCTTTCTCTAACACAGAAAGCTAATATATAGTCATTATATGGGAATTGCAACTTAAGAGAAGAAAAGATGAAAGATTTATGGCTAAAAATTAATTAAACATTTAGCAGATTAACTATTGATCTTCATTCAAAGGTAAGGATCAATACTTAAAATATTTAACTAAACAATGACCTTAGTGATGTTGACATTATTTGACAGTCTTTATAATGAAATCCGACATGTTTGATTTCGAATAATTTAGAGAATGACTATTTCAAGTATATGTTCGGGACTTGAACCAATATTCATTTAAGTTGGAAATATTAGATTATAATAGAAAATCAATCAGTCCAAAATATTGATATGATGTCAAATGAGAAATAATAGAAATATCTATATGTTAAGATGGAATAAACTTACGACTGTATATGGGGTCATCATGAGACAAATTCCACAGTACTTTCCAGGTAACAGTATTTTGCACTTGAAAACAAATGGAATATTTGTGTTTAAAGCCAATTTCATGTTTTATAATTTGCCATTTTATTTGATAGTGATTTTGTATGCTTTTCAGTCACTATTTAAAAACTACCCCGCTATGTGTACACATATTAAGTATTAAGATTAACATTGAAGTTAACATATTTGGCGATCGAGTATTTGTGGATACGAACTCACATTTAAGTTTATAAAATGGACTATATTTTAAAGAGTTCGCTCATAATTTCAAAGAAAATAAATGTAAGAGATTTGGTTTAAAGCAGCAAATAGTAATTAAAAAGAATGTCAGTGAGCCTTATTTACAAAATCTACAGATAAATGGTTATAATGTAACAGCTGAAGTAGATACTTGAGCAGCGGCTAGTGTAATGACAGAGTTTGGAAGAATAAACTAATGAAACGCTAACACCAATAAAAGTAAATTTAGTAGCAGCTAATGAAAAAAAAGTTACAGTAAGAAGGAATCGCGTATATTAAAATTAACCTTAATGATCAAATAATTGAAGTTTGTTTTCATGTATTGAAGGCTCCTCTCAAACATACCTTATTAGAGAGAGATTTAATTATTACCATTTGGTCTGGTGGGAAAGTCGTTTAAAGTTAGTCTAGTGCCAGTTAAGACAAATGATTCTAGTATAAAACCTAAATTATAGTAATCCGGATTTACCGCAACATTTATCAGAGCAATTACTATCACAATATTCAGATGTATACCAAGAAGGTATTTTGCAACCAATGAAAGGATATAAAGTACATATTAATATTGTTGTAACGCCTATTTTCAAGAAACATTATATTGCACCATACAGTTTACTTGAAAGCTAAAAAGAAGGGTTACAAAAGCTACAAGATCAAGGAATCATCACACCAGTATCTTTTTCAGAATGGGCTACACCTATTGTAGTAGTACCCAAAAAACAACAGAATAATGAGATTAGGAATTGTGCCAATTTTGAATCAACTATAAATACGGTTTTAAAACATATGGCTTGCACACTCCCAACCATAGATGATTTCATTACAAAACTACACGGTGCAGATACGTTCGTTATACTTGATTTAAGTCAAGCATATTTACAACTCGAATTGGATGAAGATGCTAAAATATTATAGTCATTAACACATCATGGGGGCTATTGTCTCACAATAGGCTTGCGTTTGAACTCAGCTGTTCTTCATTTATTTTTGAAAAGTTTATGGACAACACACTAGTAAAATTTCCTTTCGCGCAAGTCTACCTAGATGATGTAATCATCGGTGGGAAAGGAATCAAACAATGTTATGAAAGAACGAGTAAAGTTTTGGATAAATTCAGAGCTAAACATTAAGGCGAAGAAGGCAAAATGTTAATTTTTCAGGCACGAGGTAGAATATTTTGGACAGAATGTCAGCGGATGGGCAATCAATATTTGTCCACCACAAAAAATGTACATCAATTAAAATTCTTCTTAGATATGGTGACCTTTTTTCGGAAACATGTACTTAACTTAATCCCACACATGTATAACCTAAACAAATTGTTGCAAAAAACAATATTTTGGAGTGGACAGAAACAAACTAAGCAGAATTTTTAAAAGTGAAACAGCTGATTATGGAATGTAAATGTTGATCTATTTTTGATCCATCACAGGAGGTAATACTAATCACGGATGCTAGTCTCTACGGACTTGGTGTACGGTTATGTAATAGATCAAATACAGGCCAATTAAAGACAGTAGCTTGCGCTTCTTCTAAGTTATCACGAACGTAGGCTAGATAATGTCATTTCGAAAAATAATCTCTTTCTTTGGTATTTGGAATAAAAAAGTTCCATAAATATTTAATTTCTAGTCATTTCTAAGTATTTACAGATTCCATTACAGTTAAACTTATATTTGGAGAGAGAAAAGCATTACCTTCTTCTGCTCACCCGAGGCTGCTTAGAAGGGCATTATTTCTATAGGGCTATCATTATACTATACGTTGTTATAAAAGTGTTCAGGTAGCCGATTGTCTTTCTCGTTTGTCTGTGGAAGAGTCAACAAGTGATTCAAAAATTTCGCAGTAATCAACCTCAATTTAAATGAGAAATCACCATTAATACAAGATTTTGCTAAAGAAAGAAGTAATAATCCAGTTTTACAACAAATTTTTAAATGGGTGAGTCTTGGATGGCCTAAGTTATTACCAAAAACTTTCAATCTAAACAGTTTCGAAAATACATTAAGCGTAGATAATTATTTATTATTAAAAATGTCCGTTCATTTTTTGAACAACGTTTACTAATACACCCGAAATATAGAAAACTTATACTTATTGGTGTGCATGAACAACACTTAGGTTTGGAGAGAATCAAATCCATTATAAGATCTTACTATTGGTGGCATTGGCTAAATGAGTTACAAACAATGGTGAATAAGTGCACTTCTTGTCAAGAAATGAGTGGATTTAGTACTCATAAATGGTATAAAAGCTGGAATGGAACCAATCAACCACTTGAGCGAATTCATATTGACTTCTTTGATTTTCCTGGCTAAAGTTTTTGTTAATTGTCGATAGCTTTTCTAAATGACTAGAAATGCGACCGACATATCGTTAATAATACAGCAACAGAAACAATAAAACATTTAGAATCAATTTTTGAAATTTTTGGTCTACCGTCTATTTTATTAAGTGACAATGGGCCGCCTTTCACTAGCAATGAATTCAAACGTTGCTGTTGTGTTAATAATATCAAACTGTTCTATTGTCCGGCTTGGAATCTCCAAAGTAGCGGGATTGATGAATGTCACGTGCAAAATGTTAAGGCCATGTTAAAACGAATAGCAAGAGATAAAACTTCCAATTCTAATTGGAAGCAGATAGTAGGGAAGATTCAGACCAGTATACGTTTTGTTCAATGTGGTTCTCTAAACAACTAATCACCAGCTGAAATTATATTTAAATATCAACCAAAGACATTTCATAATTTGTTGTATCATCAGATCAAAACCCAGTCTACTGAACAACACGAAAAAGTACAAAAATTTCACCTACCTAAAGTTGGAAAGTGGTTATGGGTACAGAACCAATACTGTCGTACCCCTAAATTCATAAAGGCCAAGTACAAGGAATGATAGGAAATAGACTTATTACTGTTCAGAAGGCACTGGAACGTGCATTTAGATCAATGTCGCAAGTGTTATCAGCAGTCAGAATGAACGGATCAGGAGTCAGCTCCATACTGGTGGGAAATAAAAGAACCTAATCAAACAAAACCACAAAAGGACTGAAGTTTTGATCAGTCGGTATGTCGTTCAACTAGAATACCTTCTCCAAAAAGCATTTTCCTTGTGAAGGATATATAACCATGGTAACTCAAGTTCATGTTATTAATACAGAACCAGAACAGTCAAATGAAGTCTCATCAGCTGATAAGTGTACTAATCCAAACGATTTTTCACTGGATCAAATTAAGGAAATAGTACAATCTAGAAATAAAAGTATAAGTAATAATGATGTTGAAAACCACGCTTTCCTTCAATGTTTTCAGTTAGAAGATTCTGATAAAGAATCGATTCCATGTCGAAATGAACGAACTGGCGATAGCAATTCTAAGAAACTTACTCCTAATAAAATTGAATATATCTTAACACAATTCTATGGTTCTAAACTAATGATCCTCAGAAATTATAATCACTGCAAATTAAACGAATTTTGTGAACCTTGTAATGAAGTTCGTTGCTTATATATTTATAATACGATTTCTGGCATTCGATATATATGTGAATTCAATGTTTGTCGTTTATTTATGTGATTTCCTTTTTTCTATTGTGATATAATAGCTTATAATTAAATAAATTTGTTTATACATTTTTAAATTTAAATTTGGATAATATTCATTGTAGACGAAAATTACACAATGAAGTAATCAGTAAATAACAATTGAATTTAAACAAAATTTGAATAAAATCTTAAAAAAAATCTTTAAAGAAGGAAAATCTCATCTAATACCTTCCCGGGAGGCAACATACCAAGAATAGAAGATACATTTCCTTGCTGAATTGCGATACTGAGGCACTGGATTAGGAAAGTGGTCGCGCGGGTATCACCTGAAAGATCTGTATTCGCCGACCAACCCCTTTAATAATATTAAGGCCTGCCGTGCCCCAAGTACCACTTGATTCAATTACGATCGCAACAAAAATAATCTGTGCAAGTAGATTAAAGTATTTCCGATTTTTATCGGTCTCTCTACGAGTAGCAGCACCACCCGCTTTCAAAGAAGAATGAGTAACATTTGAAATGGCGAAAGTATCAGCGCAGGTGAAATCCCATAATAGAGGTCTTCCTCTTTTCCATGGAACTAGTGTCATTCCATCAGGTCTCTTACCGTCGGAGCGGCTACAGCCAGATGGTTCTCGTACCGATGGTACATTAGCAGAAACTAGAGCTCTGAGGATGACATCATTGATACAAGAATGACGCATGTGTCTACCAGCACTCCTGACGCAGGAGAGACCGTGGAGGCCCCGTTGATCCACGAATGCTCCACAGGCTGGACAACGGTGAGCTTTATAATTTGTTTGATTTTGTTTTGAACAGTGTTAAATTAATTACTTTCAGAACTTTGAAACTGGTGACTACATAAAATAGAATCATTAGATGTTTATAAATTTTACCTTTTTTGTACGAAACTAATACATTTTATTGGTACATTTCTGTAGCACAGAAAGCTGATATGTTATCAGCGCATGGGAATTGCAACTTAAGAAAAGGTGAAGTTGTTATGGTTAAACATGAACTTAAAATTTAGCGGAAAAACTACTGATCTTCATTCAAAGGTAAGGCTCAATATTTAAAAGATTTAACTAAACAATGACCTTGGTGATGCTGACATTATTTGACAGTCTTTATAATGAAATCCGACATGTTTGATTTCGAATAATTTTGAGAATGACTCAAGTATATGAAATGATACCACATTTCGTCCACAGACAATTGACCCACTTGACTTTCCGTCCAGTCGACATTCGGTCCAACGGATTTTTCGTCCACAAGACATTTCGTCCAATCGACTTTTGGTCCAACAGATTTCTCGTCCACAAGACATTTCGTCCAATCAACATTTGGTCCAATACACAGCCTAAACGGCTGGAGCTACTGAAACGAAATTTAGTAATGTAGTGCATCACACTAGTAGGTTACGAAAATGTTACCAAATGTCTCCAAAGACGCCATATTCAGTCCAAAATGGCGGACCTAAAAATTCATATTTCACATAGTTTGAGCTAGATATCAAATTTGGCACAAAGGTGTAATATCAAGAGTAGTTTAGAAAAATATTACGTTTTCAAAAAGTCGCCATCTTTGATAAAAATGCCCGCCAAACTCATTGTTGTATAGAATACACAGGCAAAACCGCTGGGGCAACTGAAGTGAAATTTTGTGTGAAGGTATATCATCAGTAGAGGGTTAAAAATATTACAAAATGTATACAAAGACGCCAACTTAGATCCAAAATGGCGGGCCCAAAAAAACATTTTTCACACCGTTTCAGGTAGAGATACGAAATTTGGCATTAAGGTGTATCATCAAGAGTGTGTTAAGAAAAAATACCAAATGTTGAAAAAGTGGCCATATTTGATTCAAAATGATCGCCCAAAGTCAATTTCCACATCGTCCGAGCTAGAGAAACGAAATTTGGTATGAAGGTGTACCATCAGGAGTAGGTCACGACAATATAAGAAAATGTTAAGAAGCCGCCATTTTTAATCTAAAATAACCCCAAAACATATTTTTAAAACCACTAAGGCTAGAGAAACGAAATTCAGTATGAAGGCATACCATCACGGGTAGGTTAGAATAAATGGGGCAAACCTTCAATATGGAGGCGCAGTCCCCCCCCCGGGCTGTTGGGCGCAGATTGGCGCCATGAGGGCACGGTGCCCAAAGAGAGTACTTACGATAAAGGGGGCGCAACCTCCAAAACCCCAAGTTGGGGTGCAACCCTCACGAGGGTCTGGGGGCAGCGCCCAATCGAAGCAAAGCGAGTCCACATAACATATAGTCCCATGGTCACTCACTGACAGACTCACTGACACTGATCATATTTCCCAAGCCAAACTACTGGAACTGGAAACAATAATGTTGGTATGAACGTGTATGATCGAAAGTAAGTAAAGGAAAAGTTCCGACATTTTAAAAACGTCGCCATCTTGCATTCAAAATATTCGCAAAACCCATTGTTGTATTGAATACACAGCCTAAACGGCTGAAGTTATAGAAGCAAAATTTGCTATGACGAACAAATTCACTAGTAGGTTACGAAAATATTAAAAATGTCTTCAAAGACGCCATCTGGAATCCGAAATGGCGGACCGCACCGTTTGAGCTAGAGATACGAAATTTCGTATGAAGGTGTGACCAAGAGTAGTTTAGATGATCCGCCAAACATATCGTAGTACAAAATATATAACCTAAACCGCTGCCGGTAGAAACACCAAATTTGGTATGAGAGTACATCATCGCTAGTAGGTTACGAATATATTAGAAAATGTATCCAAAGACGCCATCTTGGATCCAATATGGCGGACCAAATATTCATTTTTCACACTGTTTGAGCTATAGATATGAAATTTGGCATAAAGATGTATTGTCACGAGTAGTTTAAGAAAATATTACAACATTTTTTAAAAATTACCATATTGGGTTCAAAATGGGCGCCCCAAAACCCAGTTTCCATACCGTTCGAGCCAGACAAACGAAATTTGCTATGAAGGTATATCGTCACAAGTAGGTTACAATAAATGATGATGAACCTACCCTGTGAGGGCACAGCCCCAATCGAGGAAAGGCAGATCGGAGCCATGGGCGTGCATTCCCCCAGATACTCTGGTTACGATAAAGGAGGCGCAACCCGCACGGGGTTCTGGTTGCAGCGCCTCCAGCGAGGCAAAGTGAGTTATACGTTTAAAACAAGAAACAAGCACGCAGTTCTTTGCCACAGAATTTGATTCCAGATTATAAGTGATATGTGTACGAAGGTTTGTTGAAATTGCTGCAGGCGTTCCAGTGTATGTGGAACAAACATACATACATAATAATTTACAGCCATATTCAATCCACTACAGGATGAGGCCTCTCCCGGAGGGAGAAGTTGGTCTATTGCTCCCACGCTGATCAGTGGGTTAGTGTCGGGTCAACCACATTGTGATTTGCTGTTAAGTTTCTCTTCATAATATGCACGATCCATTAATATTGATTTCTTTGCAGAGTAAGTACATGAGAATATTTTAAGTATCCTTTCTTTTCTGATTCTCGCACGAGATAGGAATGGATGAAAGAACTTTTAGATCCTTGCGATTTATGTTGCAGACATTCATTGTCCAATTCAGTGTGTCAGTTGTGAGTGTGTAAACACTTCTTGCGTCGAAATTTGTAATCGGGGTATTTGAATTACCTAAAATATACACGTAGTTCGAAGAAAGGTGATTATGTGACAATGAAATTTTTCTGAGATAATATGCGTCTTATACGGAGATCGTAGATAGAAAATAAATAGTTGTTTGCAATTGCAATATACCAAGATGACTAGTGACGTATTTAGGGGTTGATTCGGGACAGGCTTTTCCACAAAATTTTACGTTTAGGGAAAATCGATATTGTCAAGGGGGATGTAAGAAAAATCTATATTAATTTCTGTTCATATAATTAAGAAGTTATAGATTATGAAATTTTTTACAAAATTTTTCTGGCAAGCAGGAACCTACCAATATTACATATTTACGGTGCATTAGAATAACTAAAATGGAGAATAATAATTTATATTTCTATGAAAAATTCCGGTGCATCACAAACTTCTAATTTTTATAATGATAATATGCATTTACATGGATCAGTAAAAATTATGGACAATTGCTTACAGCAGAAGTATCAGTACTTTAAGGAAACTAGTAGTGAGTCGTAGTACATGATCAAGGAATAAAATTTACATATGAACAAATGCCTATTATAATTTACAGAAAAAGGGTAATGGTATCCCCTGTGCGAGATCCACGTGCTGTGAACGGCTCTGGGGAATGTGGAGGTAGCGTTCCTCATTCTCTTGACGTACGGTGGAATAGTCAGTCCCACGCTCGACCTGGTAGGCCTACTCATTTTGATAAGAGACTGATAACACCTCGGAGCTCCAGGCATGGGAACACTACGAGAAAAATCTCCATTGTTCTGGTCGGCATTTGAACCCGGGCCGTCCGATTAGTAGTCAGACGCGCTACAACTAATCTCAAAAGGCTTCACTGACTAATATTTAAGGCCAACTTCAATCACGGAGACTGCAAGAGATAATATTGCTAGAAGCCCTGGCTGAAGGACACATATATTGGTAGCAGTCGTGACCCTACGCTCCTTGCGCTATCAAACTAAAGGTGCAGTTATCCTGAATCCATTTTAGAACATGTGGAATTCTTCATACCAGTGCTATTATTGCAAACGGTTGTCTTATATACGTGTACTTCTAAGTACTAATCCAAACCTCGCCTATAAAGCGATCTTGATAAAAGTTGAATTTTTAGTAGAATATGGACATACTTAAAGCAGAAATCTCCATGAACCTGCCAGATCTGAACCACACCTTGGACGACGTATAGCACATGGAGGTTGGACAACAAGAAAACAATGAAGAGAGAAGCGAAATAGCAAAGTTGACGCTACCGGAAAGTTTGCAGGAAGCCAGAATGGACGAAGCTGGTGCCTCTAGGCCAAAATAAAAGTTGAGAGATGCCCAGAAACAATGCTTCAGAACACTGCGCAAGCAGCTGTACAAAAGGCTTCCTGCCCTGTAAGACGAGTTAGAAATTAGGAAAGGGATACGAGATGGTAGATCCTTAAGAAGGCTCCAGAAACCTGATTTTAATTTAATTTGGATCGGTTCAATAAAGCGCCAGCCAGTTTCGAAGATAACATCACAGCTATTTTGCGGAGAGGGAAACTAAGTATCAATGGTGAGGTTACCAACATTACAGACAGCTAGTATCAAAGTTGGAAGAAGAGTGGGAATTCACTTTTGTAGAGTGAAAGGCCCGGTTTATTTCAAAGGCCACAAAGAAAGTGGTCCGATTCACCAATTGGATTTCGTGCTGGACTTCCTGAAAACACAGCTATAAGCCACCAAAAAAAACCCTAAAAAACGAGACGCCTACACGTAACAAGGAATGACATAATACAAGTTTTGTTGGAAATTTTAATAAAACACAGGAAGTAAAATTTCAACATAAAAACACCGGTCCTTTTAAAGATCAACGAAAAGAGAAAACTGCATTTCACCCAAACTAAACCTGGTAATACATTATTTTTCTAACCATAAATCCCTCAAGTTGCATAGATAAAGAAAGAAGCTGATCCACAACCAAGAAAATCCAAATGCATGAATCCCTCATAACTTGACAAAGAAGAATTTAACTACGCACGAGATAGAAGTCTTAGACAAGATACCTTCGTTATCCCCACACCTAAGCCGAATACTTTGGCCCTCACAAAGGCCGTAATTTTCTTGGCAGAAACTGTAGGGCCATTGGCAGAGGGAGAACACTACACAGGCCTGTCATTTCAGCTTTTCGTGGGGGAGGGGGGGTTAAAATGTACTGAAGCATATATATATATATATATATATATATATACCTACCCTTATAAGCAACCGTGAAAAATTTGGTGCAGATCGATCCTTCGATATGCATATTAAGAGAACCCACAATATATTTAATAGTTATACCATCAATTATGCTAATACAGTTCTCAGCAACCTCTAAGGGAGGTGCGTGACGGGCCTAAGTCAACAGTTACCAGTTACTAAACTGGGTCATATAAAATAAAGTTTCTAAGGGAGGTTAGGGCGGGTAAGTTGAACGGTTTAGAAGACTGTACCAAACAAACAATCATACATATATATTTAATCTGCCGAAGGGAATTGGGTACACAAGAAGTACTCGGAAGGGTTTGCAGGTTTGAGTTTCTTTTTGGAGAATGGGAATCTTCTCAATAGAAGTCGAAGATATATACGAGCATATATAGAAGATTTTGGATAATTTTAAATCCCATTATAAGTTAGCAGTGGGATGCTACAATGCAAAAGTAGGGACTAAGCGGAGCAGTGACAAGCAAGTGAGAAAGTTTGGATTTGGCAAAAGAGACAACAGAGAAGACCGAGGAGAAAGAAGAGATACTAATAAAGTTTTCAGAAGCCAGTAAACTATTCATTTCGAGTGCAAGTTTTAAGAAGAAAACTCAGATTAAATGAACATTGGAAGGCTCAATAGGAAGGCATAAATTATTAAATTATAGTATATCACTCACCTGTTTCGTATCAGATGTTCTTTATTTTAAATAAAGTCCAATCTTATGTATTAGGTGCTTCACCCTTTGTCAGCATCATATCGAAATTTATCCTCACTTTAACTTTTCACGGCCAAAGTTGCGCTCCATTTATCGTAACGGACTCTGCGGGTTATTGTTCCCCTTGATGCCTATCTGCACCAAACCCACAGGGGGCTACGCCTCCATAGCGGAGCTATGCCCCATTTATGGTTACCTACTTGTGATACCAAATTTCGTTTCTTTAGCTTCAGTGATTTGAAAAATGTGTTTTTTAGTGGCTATTTTGGATTAAAGATGGCGACTTTGCTAACGTTTTCTTATATTGTTGTGAGGTTTTCTTATATTGATACACTTGCATAAAAATATTTACATAGCTCGAATGGTGTGGCAAATAGGTTTTAGCGCTTCCATTTTGAATCCAACATGGCGACTTTTCCAAAATGTAATATTTTCTTAAACCTGTATGCCAAATTTCGTGTCTCTAGCTCAAACGGTGTAAAAAATGGATTTTGGAGTCCACCATTTTGGATTTAAGATGTGACATTTTCAACATTTTTTAATATTTCCGTAACCTACTAGCGATGTCGTACCTTCATATCAAATTCCATTTCAGTAGCCCCAGCCCTTTAGGCTGTGTATTCTATACAACAAAGGGCTTGGCGGCCATTTTGGATCCAAGATAGTGACTTTTTCAGTGTCGAATTTTTTCCTTTACCTACTTTCGGTCATACACCTTCATACCAAATTTAGTGTTTCTAGCTCCAGTAGTTTGTCCTGGAAATTTTGATGATTAATGAATGAGTGAGTGAGTGACCGTTGGGTTATATATTATATGAACTCGCTTTGCTTCGCTGAGGGCGATGCCCTAAGACCCTCGTGAGTGGCTGCGCCTCCAACTTCAGTAGCGTTGTTGGGCTGCGCCCTCTTAATCTGAACCAGGATCTCTCTGCAGTACTTCACCGCCGTGGTGTCCATCTGTACCCTCCTATGGAAGGTTGCACCCCCAAAGGGTTTGCCCCATTTATTGTAACCTACTCTTGGTTATATACCTTTATACAAAATTTCGTTTCCCTAGCTTCAATGGTTTGGAAATTGGGTTTTTGGGCGTCCATTTTCGATCCAAGTTGACGACTTTTTTGAACGTTTTCTTATATTGTCGTCACTTACTTGTGATGGCACACCTTCATGTAAAATTTCATTTATCTAGCTCAAAGGGTGTGGAAAATGAGGTTTTCACAGGTCATTTTGAATCCAAGATGAAGACATTTCTAAAATGTAATATTTTCCTAAATTAGTCGTCATAATGAACCTTTATGCCAAATTTCGTATCTCTAGCTCAAACGCTGTGGGAAATGGATTTTAAGCCCTCCATTTTGGATCCAAGATACATTATGTAACATTTTCGTAACCTTCAAGTAACAGTGTACATTCATACTAAATTTTGTGTTTCTAGCTGCAGCCGTTTAGGCTGTGTATTATATACAACAATGGATTTGGCGGCCATTTTGGATCCAAATGACGACTTTTTCAACATTTTAAAATATTTTTCCAAACTACTACTGAAGATGTACGTTTGTACCAAATTTCGTATCTCTAGCTCAAGCATTGTGGAAAATAGATTTTTGTTCCGCCATTTTGGATTCAAGATGGCGAGTCTATCAATATTTTGTATTATTTTTCTATACTACTATTTGCCATGTACCTTCATAGCAAATTTCGCATCTCTAGCTCAAACGTTGTGGAAAATGAAGTTTTGTGTCCGCCATTTTCGATCCTAAATGGTTTGTCTTTGGAGAAATTTTATAAATATTTTCTTAATCTACTAGTGATGTTGTACCTTCGTAGTAAAAATCATTTCTGTAGCCCTAGCCGTTTAGGCTGTGTATTCTATACAACAATGGGTTTGACGACCATTTTGGATAGAAGATGGCGACTCTTCCAAAATTTCGGAATTTTCCGTTTCCTACTCATGATCCTACTACACCTTCATACTAAATTTTGTGTTTCTAGCTCTTGTAGTTTGGGGCTTGTGAATTTTTATTATGTCAGTCAGTAACCATGTGGTTATATAGTATATGGACTCGCTTTGCTTCGCTGGATGCGCTGCCCCCGTGGGAGCTGCGCTCCCAACATGGGTGTTTGGGGGGCTGCGCCCCCTTTATCATAATCAGACTCTCTGGTGGACTGCACCTCCGTGGTGCAAATTTACTACCCACCGGGGGAGGGCTGGGCCCCCATGTGCGTGTTTTTTACCATTTTTGTGACCTAATTGTCACGATACACCTCCATACCAAATTTCATTTGTCTAGCCTTAGTGGTTTAGAAAATGGGTTTTCCGGCGGCCATTTTGTATTAAAGATGGCGACTTTTTAAATATTTTATTATATTGTCGTGACTTACTCCTGAAGGTACACCTTCGAATAAAATTGTATTTCTCTAGCTCAAACCGTGTCGATACAAGATGGCGACTTTCCCAAAATTTTGTAACATTTTCCTAAACTACTAGTTATGATAAACCTTTATGCCAAATGTCGTATCTCTAGCTCAAACGGTGTGGAAAATGGATTTTTAGGTCTGCCATTTTGGATCCAAGTTGGCATCTTTGGATACATCACGTAATCTAATAGCGATAATGTACCTTTATACCCAATTTCATCTCGCTAGTCTCAACAGGTTAGGATCTCTATTCTATACAACAATAGGTTCGGCGGCCAATTTGGATCCAAGATGGCGACTTTTTCAACATTATGTAATATTTTTCTACACTACTCGACATGATACACCTTAATACCAAATTTCGTATCTCTAGCTCAAACGGTGTGGAAAATGAATTTTTAAGGTCAGACATTTTGGATTCAAGATGGCGACTTTTAGAAAATTTGAAAATATTTTCGTAGCCTAATAATGATGTACCTTCATACCAAATTTCATTACATTAGCCCCAAACTTTTAGGCTGTGTATTCTATACAACTTCTATACAACAATGGGTTTGGCTGCCATTTTGAATGCAAGATGGCGACTTCTTCAAAATGTAGGATTTTTCCCTATACCTACTCATGCTCCTTCAATTTCATACCAAATTTGGTGTTTGTGGCTTAAGTAGTTTGGCCTGTGAATTTATATGGATGAGTCAGTCAGTGAATCAGTGTCCATGGGCCTATATATAGTATGTGGATTGGACCAAAAATCCTTTGGACTAAATGTCGATTGGAAGAAATGTCCTGAGGACGAAAAATCCTTTGGACCAATAGTCGATCGGACGAAATGTTTGGGGACAAAAACTCTGTTGGACCAAAAGTCGATTAGACGAAATGCCTTGCGGACGAAAAATCCGTTGGACGAAATGTCTTGTGGGTGAAAAAGTCAATGGACAAATTCTCTTGTGGACGAAATGTCAATTGACAAAATGTTTATGGACTAAATGTCATATGGATAAAATGTCTTTGGACGAAACGACACCCGGCCGTTCGGGATATAAACCAATATTAAGTTGGAAATATTAGATTATAATAGATAATCAGTCACTCCAAAATATTGATATGATGTCAAATGAGAGATGATAAAAAATTTATGTGTTGGAAGAAACTTACGACTGTGTATGGGGTCATCATGAAACGAATTCAACAGTATTTTCCAGGTAACAAACGCGTGTTAATATTTGAAGATAAATGGAATATTTGTGTTTAAAGCCAATTTCATGCTTCATAATTTGTCATCTAAATTGGTAGTGATTTTGTATGCTTTTCGGCCATTATTTAGATACTACCCCGCTATGTGTACGCATATTATTAAGTATTAAGGTTAGCATTAAAGTTAACATATTTGGCGAACGAGTATTGGTGAATACGAACTCACATTTAAGATTGTAAAATGGGCGATATTTTAAGAGTTCGCTCATAATTTCAAACAAAATAAATGGAACAGCTTTGGTTTACAGCATCAAATAGCAATTAAAACAATCCCAGTGAGCCTTATTTACAGAATCTACAGATAAATGGTTATAATGTAACAGCTGAAGTAGATACGGGAGCAGCGGCTAGTGTAATGACGTTAGACATTTTTGAAGGAATAAAAAATAATGAAACGCTAACACCAATAAAAGTAAATTTAGTAGCAGCTAATGAAGAAAAGTTACAGTCAGAAGGAATCGCGTATAATAAAATTAACCTTAATGAACAAATAATTGAAGTTTGTTTTCATGTGTTGAAGGCTCCTCTCAAACATACCTTATTAGGGAGAGATTTAATTAATACCATTAGGCCTGGTTGGAGAGTCGCTTAAAGTTAGTCTAGTGCCAGTTAAGACAAATGATTCTAGTATAAAACCTAAACTATAGTAGTCCGGATTTACAGCAACATTTGTAAGAGCAACAACTATCACAATATTCAGATGTATGCCAAGAAAGTATTTTACAACTAATGAAAGGATATAAAATATCAATACCTATTAATAATGATGTAACCTATATTCAAGAAACGTTATAAGGCACCGTACAGTTTACTTGAAAGCGTAAGAGAAGGGTTACAAAAGCTACAAGATCAAGGAATCACCACACCAGTATATTTATTGGAATTTACTAAACCTATCGTAGTAGTACCCAAAAACAACAGAATAATGAGATTAGGATTTGCGCCAATTTTGAAACAACTATATATAAGGTTTTGAAACATAAGGCTTACTCACTCTCAACCATAGATGATTTAATTACAAAACTACAAGGTGCTGATACGTTCGTTATACTTGATTTAAGTCAAGCATATTTAAAACTCGAATTGGATGAAGAAGACAAAAATATTGTAGACATTGACACACCATGGGGGCTATTCTCACACAATAGGCTTGCGTTTGAACTCAGCTGTTCTTCGTTTATTTTTTGAAAGTTTATGGACAACACTAGTAAAATTTCCTTTCGCGCAAGTCTACCTAGATGATGTAATCATCCGTGGGAAAGGAATCAAACAATGTTATAAAAGAACGGGTCAAGTTTTGGGAAAAGTTTAAGAGCTAACATTAAGGCGAAGAAGGCAAAATGTTAATTTTTCAGGCATGAGGTAGAATATTTAGGGCACAATCTGTGAGCGGATGGGTATAAGCCAATTCAAAAGCACCAACAAGCAATCAATATTTGTCCACCACCAAAAAATGTACGTCAATTAAAATACTTCTTACTTAGGTATGGTGATCTTTTTCCAGAAACATGTACCTAACCTAATCCCACACATGTATAACCTAAATAAATTGTTGCAAGGAACAATAAATGTGAGTGGACAGAAACACACCAAGCAGAATTTTTAAAAGTGAAACAGCTGATTATGGAATGTAAATGTTGATCTATTTTTGATCCATTAGAGGAGGTAACAGCAATCGCCAATATGAGCCAATATTGGTTTAAGTTGGAATATTAGATTATATCTGGTGTAGTAAAAAGTAATCCATTATTTTGCCAATAGATGGCTTAAGTGATCTGTAGCTCGCGTTGTATAAGTCCGATCGGGTTCAACGAGATGGCGTTCAAACGATGAGATTGCGTACTACAAACACTATTCAGATAGTTGGGATGAGTTGACTTAGTGATGTGTGAGCGCGCGTCAAAATGGACACTAGCACAGAGAAAATACGCTATATTTTACAGTTTTTCTTCGATAAAGGCGAAAACGCAAGCCAGGCGGCTGCAAATGTGAATAGTGTTTATGGTCCTGATACTGTAAAAGCCAATCACGCGCAATTTTGGTTTCGTCGATTCCGTGCCGGTAATTTTGACGTCAAAGATGTACCACGCACTGGAAGGCCACGTGTCGAACATGTCGATAAAATCATGGACATTGTCGCGTCCGACCGTCATGTAAGCACTGTTTCGATTGCCCAAGAGCTAAACATTGCACAAAAAACCGTGTGGAACCATTTGCATAAGGCTGGATACAAAAATAAGCTTGATGTATGGGTGCCACACGAGTTAACGCAAAAAAACCTCATGGACCGAATTTCCATCTGCGAATCGCTGCTGAATCGCAACAAAAGCGACCCATTTCTGAAGCGGTTGGTGACTGGTGATGAAAAGTGGATCACTTACGACAACGTCACGCGAAAACGGTCGTGGTCAAAGCGCGGTGCGCCGGCGCAAACGGTGCCCAAGCCAGGATTGACGGCCAGGAAGGTTTTGCTGTGTGTTTGGTGGGATTGGCAGGGAATTATCTACTATGAGCTGCTCCCCTACGACCAAACCCTTAACTCGGAACTATACTGTCAACAATTGGACTGTCTGAAGGCAGCAATCGCCCAGAAGCGTCCAGCTTTGGCCAATAGAAGAGGGATTGTGTTCCACCAGGACAACGCCAGGCCACACACATCGATAGTGACTCGCCAGAAGCTCCGGGAGCTTGGTTGGGAGGTTCTTATGCATCCACCTTATAGTCCGGACCTGGCACCGAGTGATTACCATCTGTTCCTGTCCATGGCGAACACGTTTGCTGGTGCAAAATTCGCGTCAAGAGAGGCTTGTGAAAATCGACTGTCTCAATTTTTTGCCAATAGGGACAAGGGCTTCTATGAGAGAGGCATCATGACATTACCTTCCAAATGGCAACACGTTATCGAACAAAACGGCGCATATGTGACCTAAATCGGATCATTCTAACTATGGTAAGTCAAGCCTTCAATGTCATGCAACAATAATGGATTACTTTTTACTACACCAAATAATAGATAATCAATCTGTTCAAAATATTGATATGATGTCGAATGAGAAATAATAGAAATATCTTTGTAAGATGGAAGAAACTTACGATTGTATGTAGAGTCATCATGAAACGAATTCAACAGTTTTTTCCAGGTAACAAACGTGTGTTAATATTTGAAAATAAATGGAATATTTGTGAAAAGACAATTTCTTGCTTTATAATTTGCCATCTAATTTGGTAGTGATTTTGTATGCTTCTCGACCACTATTGAGATACTACCCCGCTATGTGTACGCATATTATTAAGTATTAATATTAACGTTAGTGTTAACTCCACAGATCCCCAATAAACCCTTCCAGTACTGGACTATACGCTTCCATGTCTATATCACACAGTGTTTAAGGATACTGAGTTAAATTTTAGAAGTTAATTAGACCGAGATCCTATTTTTTATAAACGCTCTTAGTTTTATTGTCTTCTTTTTATTAGATTTATTTTTTTATCTGACTGAACATCTATATGGATTATAGGAAAGAAGATGAGCTGTTTATTTATACACATGTTTGACCGGAACTACTAAAGACAATAAATCTGTCAAATTTCTAGCTGATGAAAAGAGGACAAACTGTCTACAGCTACAGTGACTTTTCCGATAAACCTGGAAGAATAATTTATCTGTTTGTCTGTTCTGACTTTAGGGTTAAAGATTAACCGTGTCCCTTTAGGAGGAAATTGATAACTTTTCTTTTCTTCGTTTTTCTGAACCTTCTTTTCTTATCTTGAAAAACTTTCTTGTTACCTAAAGAAGCTTTAAATGACACTCCTTATATTCTTAACGTTTATGTCAGAAGCCTACTGACCCAAAGTATATTATACAAAGTGCTTGTATAATATACTGAGAAAGTAGCGCAGTCTTCCTGCACGAAGCTGGAAAAGTAAGGGTCGTAGGCGGAACCAACTAGTGACGTCACTCCCACGAAACAAGTAAACGATGTCAGTGCATTGAGAGGATAGAAAGCTTAACAACACGTGAGTTTGGGATGTAATTGCTGTTCTTTAAATGTGTGTGTGTGCTTTTTGCTTTTAGTATGGTGTCAGGGACCTGTTAAAGTGTACATAGGCCTACGTACGTAGTAGGTACCCAATTGTGAAACGCACGGAAAACAATATTTTACAAGGAAGCTTGCAAAATTGCAGTTGCTTCGTGTAAAAAAAAGACAGAGGGAATAACTTATTTTAGGTTTCCCAAGGATGTTGTTACTTGCCACTTGCTTCTTGTATACCAACTGATGACTGCTCAGAACAAGGACTTCGTTATGCGGTGGCTCAGTGGTAGAGCGATCACTTCTGGTGCTTGGAGTCATCGGTTCGATCCCAGCCCATGCAATCTGGGTTTTGTGGAAGAGTAACATCGCATGTGTGAGTTTTCTCCCATTTCCTCACACTTTCTTCATTCCATCAATTATCTCATCACCATCCATACGGTCTAAACCAAAGTTGCCTAAAGACCTTAAAATAAAATTCAAGTACTTTTGTTATCAACCTGTTTATTTAGCACACAAATGCTGTCATGTGGATTCAAACTTAGGTCTCGTTCTGATAAACTTCTTTCTGTCCTGTAAAATTGAGATTAATATAATGTCGCGAACTGAACTTTAAAATCAAGCCACTAAGCCAGGATTTCCTTCAAACCGTAAAAGATAAAGAAATTACATTTCGTTCGTACCATCTTGCAGAAAATTTTAGTTCAAAATGCGGAGTAATGAGAAATATGATTACTATATGCGAAGCTTCCTTTAGTAAATTAAAAAGTTGTACGTTAAGTCAAAACACGAACTTTATTATTATTATTATTATGACTGATACTATAACAGATTTAGGAGTATTCTTTGATAAAAAATTGAAATTTAATAAATATAGTGGAAGAATCGTAACTGAGGCTAGAAAGTTGATTGCATTTATATGGGCAGTATTTAAAAGAAGACAGACTTTGATAATTCTATATAAAACTGTAATTAGGCCCAAACTGGAATAGACAGCAATTATCTAGTTACCTCAGTAAAACTGCTATTAATAAACTGGAGGTAGTTTAAAAATATTTTATGCGATTAATATGTCATAAGCTCACGCTGAACTATTACCCCCATAATTATGAGTATTGGTGTAGAGCTTTCAATCTTAATCCATTACATATACGAAGACATAACAAATCATGGTTAAGCAATACGCTGAAGATATTATCAATAGTAAGATAAATATCAAATTTCTACTGGAAAGTATTTGTATTCAAATTCCAACATACTCCACTAGAGGGCATCATTTATTAGGTACCAGGATATCCAAGGATGGTCTAGTAACAAACTATTGGTGACTTGTAACAAATTAACGTAACAGCTTAAATTTTATTGTAGAGGATTTAATTTTTAATGACATCATATTGTTGGTTTTACTTTGTTCAATACGTTCAAGCTATCTATTGATTGCACTGAAGGGACTCTGATGTCGATTATAATTTTTGCAGATTTATTGTAATTACATGTACTTTCCCTTAGTGTTGTTTTGGAAGCTGTTCACCGCACTCCAATAAATTATTATTATTGTTTTAGAGTTTGAATAATATGGTTTCAACGAGATGTTGCTTGTAAGGGGACACTATAATCAACCTTGGTAGCCGTGGGGAGGCTGGGGATTTTAAACTGCATTGCATTCAAATTGTCTTGATGGGCCGAAGTCCATAGTTACTAAAATGACCCATATAAAATAAGTTTACCGAAGTTTTACGAGGGCACTATAAAAAAAACTGAAATATTGTCTTGTATTACAAAATTATATTATTATTATTATTATTGACATTCAAAGCCATTGGACAGGTATAACCAAAATTGTGTTCATAATGATCCCACAAAATATTTTTTTCATCTGTGTGTGTGTCTTTTTTTTTAATTTCTCCACGTTAAGAGTTTTAGATATTACAACAATATGGACTTATATCCAACTCGAATAAAGAAAAACAATTTTCTGACAAGGATGAATTTATGGTTATTAAACAATATCAGCCTTGTCAGAAAGCTGTGTTTTTTCTTTAAGAGTTTTTATGTAAATACTGGGGGTTTCAAACTGTTCATTTTATTAGGACATAAAGGTTAAAGGAATGTTCATTGTAATCCTTGCTTACGAAAGTTAAAATCATATCCATACTGACAAGGCCATTGTCCATTGATTTTAAACACTACAAGATCCAGAAATTTAACTATTTTGTCAGTGCTAACCCTGGAAAGTGTGTAGGGAATCAGTTAGTAAGCGTTGAAATTGTTCTTGAGTTATTGGTGACGGACAAAGCTGCTGACATAATATTTGTGCCATTAAAATGAGTTGTCAAACCGCAGAAAATATAATACAGAATATTTCGTCCAAAAAAATTGTTTTTAGTGGAGATTCCAATCAAATTAAATGAAAAACCACTCTGCTTTCCATTACAAATTCTGAAGTTGATACCCAAGATATTTTTCTTGGACGTGACTGGTTTCCCAGCATCATAATTCGATTGCGTATATGCACTTATTCTCTCTCTTTTTCTCTCTTTTTTTCTCCAAAGATTTAAGTTAAATTTGTTCCGGGTTATAGACTTGATACGAGAATAACGCCGTAGACTCTATTGTCTAATCAGCACATATTTGTAACCCGTTATTATGATAAAAAGTTATATACATAGACCCTATATATTTAGAGTTTGAAATTATAGGACTTGAGACAAAATATATGAGTAAATTGTTCATTAATTACAAAAATAAATCGATGTGAATACGCGTTTCATTACGCTGTATATCGTGCTGCCTTAGTGCTTCTCCTGCGAGTGACCAGTGAAACACCATGTGTCGGACGGAAAATCAGTTAGTCAGCCAGGAGAATATAATGAAGGTATTTCTTTAATTAATATTTAGGATAGAAAAATAGATACTATTATATTTGGAAATATTATTGGAGGACAATTATATAAATGCCATAACATTTTCTTGATTACCATTATTCACATGATCATGACCTCTTGTCAGTTTATTAAGATTCTCGCACATTTTGAACCTACCTTGTACATATGGTCGATAACCTCAAATTTCTTGCACGTAAGTTAGAGGGCATACAAACCTTTTCCATTGATCGTATCGTTTCAGAGATATTTGGATTATAAAAAAAATGTCAAGATCTAGTTCCATTTTCTTTAGGGTGAATTAACTTGAAAACGACGTATTTCCAGACACATGTTCATTTGCATTTTTTTCTTCAAATGCCATAAGGAATGCGCTCCGTAAGGGAAGGACGCTCTATCCGAGTCATCCTGTATTCCCGTTTCGTTCATGGTATCAGGCACGAAATTGTTTCCTTTTTTCAGTTTCGTCCTGGACTATTTATTTAGTTCCCCACGTTATATTCAGTGTGTTTGTGAAACTGGGTAATTTAGGTGTGACCCACCACTAAAGTCCTGGATGTAATTGTGGCATTTTGAAGTTTGCATCCACTGATACATATTTCTCTGTTTTCTTTTCACCGCGCTCATTGTTCATCCAAATTTCAGTGCTAGCTTTGACTTTCCTATTCAATTCAACGTTACATAATTGAAGATAATTGTATTCATAGTTTTGTTTCCCTTATGTTCTCGTTGTATATCTTTCTTTCGTATCCTTGACCATGAAACGCACAGCATCTTGCATGCACTGAACTTTCTCACTTGAAGACCTCACTTAACCTTTTAGACAGGTTAACGTGCATCATTTGCTAGGATAGGCGCAAAGAAGACGAAATACGGAAAGATAGAGAATTGAAGAATGGAAATGACAAATATTTTAAGTGTCATTGTTAAAAAACAACAACAACATGCATGTTCGATGTGCCCACAAGCATGTTCCCATTATTGTTTCAAATGCCAAAACAATGAGGAGAGATGAACACAATCACCAGCAGGGAACGCTGGTACGTTGTCTGGAGGCAAATCTATTAAGTTTTCTGCTTCTCCTGTAAATTTTCAAATTGGTACTTAGAACGTTTGGTATTTCCACTCTTTAATCCTTGTATAATTTTAAAGTATCAAATCTTCAATATTTTAGTACAATTTTGTAGGGCGGGCACTCTTACAGCATGATAGCATCACTCACGTGACTTAAAAAGGTTTCATCTTGCATTGCAGGTACTTTTACTGAATCCAGTGGTGGTAATGGTGGCGAAGGTAATGAATGACGCGTGCGATGCTACGGAGACCTCCAATTTAAAAGATGGTTATGGCGAAGGTGCATGTGCGTGTACTATGGAGGAAACGTCTGCGCCAAAATATTTTCAACTATGTACCGACACAATCACCAGCACTGCTGCTGAAGAAAGAGCTGTGAATTTATTCAGTGAAATCTGTACTAGTGAGGTTCACCCTAATACGAAGAGTGAGGACGGCGGTGGCAGTAGTCACTCAGTTGCATATCCTTGTCTTTCCTCTAATGCTGTAAAACTTTAATTACAGGTCACATATATGTGGCAGACGACCGAGACAAATAAAGATAATAGGGAAGAAGAAATTGCAACAAGCGTTGATATCTTGCGTCGTACCACTGAAGATGTTCCAAAGCACATTGATAGTGCAGGTGTCAACGGAAATTTGAGTAATCGAAAGCAAGTTAATTTTGGTGATACTAGTGCAGGCATTACAGGGAAGATATGTAAAGGGAAGGAGACTAATGACGGTAATGGTGGTTCAGGCACGAGCGGGGAGGAAGTGCGTGATTGTGCTTTAGATGCGTTCAATGATAGAGATCCGGCGAAGTTAACAAAACCCAAGAAATTTACACCTGAACTGGTAGACAAGATTTTGAGTCTAGGAGCTTCCCAACCGACATAATGAGTATTGATAGGAAATGAGTACCCCAGGGATTCCAGAGGACGAGGATTTCACTCCGCGTGGTATTGGAGGAGACTCAATGATGGAAATCATGCCAAAAGGGAGTGGCTATCATATTCAGTCAGTGAAAACAAAATTGACTGTATAGATTGCATGCTATTTGGAAAACACCCACAGAAATCCTGGGTTTCGACTGGTTTTGATTCATGGAATACAGGAACTATGAGCATTATTAGTCACGAGACTTCAAACACACATATCGAAGAAACTCTTGCACGGAAAATTCGTGATGCTTCCTTGCCAATTCTTCCAGCTATAAAGGAAATGAAAACAATGGAAGTTGCTAGGAATAGGCTTATTGTGAAACAGCTTATCGATATAACATTGTTTTTAGGCAGACACTGTTTAGCATTTCGAGGGCATCGAGAGAGATTGACAAGTAGACTACAGGGAAATTTCAAAGATCTTGTTGTGCTACTAGCGGAACATTCTCCCACGATGGCAACGTACCTAACCGCTTTAACTGTTACCAAGAAAAAGAAAAGTCACCTGTCTTTTTTGTCATGGCGACGACAAAACCAGTTGATAGATGCCATTTGGACATCTCTTAGAAATACATTTTGCCGAGAAATCAGAAATGTAAAGATGTTCAGCGCGTCTGTCGATAGCTCGTTTGACGAGTCAAGGAAGGAGCAAGTGTTTTTTTTATAGTAAGATACGTTAATGAAGAAATGGGTGATGTTAATGAATGACTCTTGGCTTTAATAGAATCAGCAACAACAACTGGTAAAGATTTGGCTAGATTATTCAATGAAGCATGTGAAAAAAATGTCTAGATTGGGTCTCGGAACATGATAGGGCATTGAATATGCGCTCTCCGTACAAAAGTCTCCAAGCACTGATTAAGGAACGAGATCCTAGGGCAACATATATATATGGTGTTGGGCGCACAGACTAAACCTGATAGTGACTGCTTTCGTCGGATCATCTGTGAATGATATGCATCTTTTTGGTAATTTGGATAAGTTATTTGCATTCATAAGCAACAGCAAAAGACGCGTTCATTTGTTCGAGGAAAAACAAAAGAAGAATTACCATAACCAAAGAATTAGAAGGTTAAGGCGAGTTAATACCACAAGATGGATGTCCCATTCATACGCTCTGGAAACTGTATTGATAACATTTGAGGCCTTGTTGGAAGCCATAGAGGAAATTCGACACATTGAAGGACCTTCTGATCAGCAAGCTGGCGCCCAGGCAGAAGTCTTTACTGCGTATTCTACTTCGGAGAGATTTGTGTTAACTGCAACAAGTTTTGTTATGATTTTTAAAATTATTTTCCGTTTCACAAAGATGTTACAAAACCCGGACTTAGATTTATTATCTGCAATGTCGAAACAAACCCGACAATCATCCCAGACGCGAAGAATTTCATGAAGGGCACTGAAATTGAATTTCAGCCTCTGTGTCACACTCGCTTGAGAAAACATAATAAGATGCCCAGCAAAATAGCTGATGACGAGCCAATTATGGACCCAAAAAAATCATTCAGATGGAAACATTCTACGCCAGCATTGATATGGCCTTTACTCAAATGAAGGAGCGCTTTGTAGGAGAAGCTAATGCTACTACTTTAATCCTTCTTAGATATTTGTCTTTGCTCTCACGGAAACGTCTTTCCGAGGTCCGCAAGAATCCGGAAGGTTTGCCTGAAGATGCATTCACTTCGTTTAGCTCAATTTATGGGAAATACGTGAACGTTGACAAAGCCAGAAAGGAATACATTGCTTTTTCTTCTTGTTTCGAAGAGCTTGGGAAAAGTGTTAACCTACCTAGGCATCTTCACAGCGAAAATAAATGGATTGTAGATTCGGACATAGATAACGAGAAAGAGCTTAATTCTTCTTCTGATGGTGTGTCGGATGATAACGAGGATCTGGGAATATCTAAAACTTCCAATGTTGACCTCAGATCCATTATGGTTATAGTAGAATATTACATTTTTCCATAAGAATTTACTTTGCTGCAATAATTCATTTTATCTGAGAAATTTCAACCAAGTTATAAATGTATTTATTTACCTAAAAACCACCCTTTTCAGTAGCTATGCTTATAAGATTCTGAAAGGAGTCATTCTAAATTTCATTTTCTGAAACGAAAAAAAGCCATATTCTAAAAGAACTACGTATTTCAAAAAGCATTACCTTATATACAGGGTAAGTCAAAATGATGCACCCGATTTCATACATTTATTTTGTGAAATATAATGAACATATCTTAATGTGAGCTACGCGCAAGGAAAGGCAAAAGTTCAAAGTTTAGTTGAGTTTAGTTTATGTCCCGCGTGGTTGCATTGTCTACCGCTACGCGGCGCTGGAAGCAGTTAACGAAAATGGCGCTGACTGGAGAGCAGAAATCGTTCTGTGTGCTGGATTACCATGTAAACAACTCTGTGATGAGTGTTCAACGGCATTTCCGTACCAAGTATGGCAGAGACCCACCTACTGGAAAAGCCATTCGTACGTGGTATGAAAAATTCAGAGATACGGGCTGCATCTGTAAGCGAAAATCGACTGGCCGTCCTTCAGCTGAGGAAGAGACAGTGGAACGTGTTCGCGCCAATTTTGTGCGGAGTCCACAGAAGTCTATCTACCGGGCAGCGAGGGAACTTGAAATGCCACAGAAAACTGAATCAGAATCCGGAGTAGGATGTAATGGGTTACCGCTGATGCAGAAAACATCATTTTAATATATTCGATGCTGACACCACTGTGTTGAATACTCTTTACTACGAACATTTATTCTTGTTGAGGTACTTTGTTTCAACAATATACAGAAGATAGCTTTCTGCTCATGTTTTGAAGCGCATCAGAGCTTGATGAGTTTGTCTCTGCTGGCTTTCAATTTGTTCTTCAATTTTAACAGTGCATTCTGTTTTATCATGAGTGGCAGAAATTCTCACCAGATATTTTCTCTAGGGTGGCTGTTGCTGTTGCAGGTAAAAAATAAATTAGAACGCGTTTTTTCTGTCTAATCTTTGGCTGTGTGAGTGTTCCAGGATTTGAATCTTGTATGAACAGTACTCTTTTTGATATCTAATTGGAAACATTTTCCACGTGACTTTGGTTTTCGTTAGGTTTAAGTGTTCTACTGGATACTAAGTTCACCCTAATGTTACAGTTTTTTCTATTAAACCCTCAATGTCCTCTTTTGAACTGCTAAGCGGTCTAATGAGGGGTAAAGGATTTTCATAGTTTTTATACGCTAGACATTTTCAATTCTGAGCTGTTGCTCTTCAATATTTTTAGTACCTTAGCCTCTTTTGTTTTCGTGCTTACACCTCATGTTACAGCTGAGTACGCAGCAATTTTAATTTCTTGTATGAGGCCCCGCCACTCCTATATTTTGCAATTAGAACTTGGCAGACTTACTAAAGTTCTACTGCGTGGCTTCACTCTGAGTCGGTAAACTTGGTAGTGAGGTCAATGAAGCCATTTTCATATCATGTTAAGCATTGTCCCCTCGTAAGCTTTGAAAACAAGATCTTATCTAGTGCATATGGATTTGCGAGATGCTCGGTGATGGTGGTTGTTATGAATGGATTATGTAAGGTTATTTAATCAGCCGAGAGTATATATAAAATCCATCCCATAAATGAAATAAATTAATTATTATCAGTGTAGTAGATTTCATTTAATTAACTGCATTATATGGTACTGACAGATATTCAAATAACTTATTAAGGAAAAGTTTCTGAATTCTGACAATGCACATTTCGGTTGTTGACATTATTAACCAGATACAAATTATCAAAATTATATCCAAATTATAATTCCACATCATAAATTCTCACCTAAAATGCATTTTCCATTCCGCAAGTAACAATATATTTCAATAAAGACAACATTACATTGCCAAACCATAAAATTGCGTTTCTAAACCAATGTTACAATGTTGAGATCACCATTCAAGTCGGTAACCATTTTCAGAACTTAAAACAAGAAATATTGAACCAAAAAAAGTTAAATGTTCTATATTGTAGAATTGTGACCAAAATCTTTGAATGAACTAATTACTAATTTTGCTAAATTATTAATTCATTTCACAATTCTAACAATCCACCTCTTCTTTATTTATATAAATATATGTATATATAAACGTTATACTGTAACAGTTCCATACCACTGAATCTCACTGTTTTCCACTCTCTTTTCTCCTTCAAGTAGTTCACACCTATCTAGAGTGAATTTAAGATCTTTAGATTGGTTTATAGAAACTACATACTTTTGTACCACCCTGTACAAAACACATCAAGTAATAAAAATTGATTATTTTCATAGTAATGCATGCTATCACTCACAATTACCATATATGTGTGCAAACATCTCAAAAAGCAATCTTTATGCTATTTAAAGTCACCAGAACTCGATAAAATGTGACCAACAAAAATTATTTACAGCATATAATGTTTATGAATTCGCTAAAATGTATTTAGTCCATAAGCATAATAGTTTCACTAGGTTATGTTTAAAGCATATTAATATATATAGATTTGCTAATAACCTTCACATGTGAAATGTTTCGTTGGTTGTCGAACTCTTGTAGATCTACGTAACGTTTTAAATTCTGTGAATCCGTTGTTTCTTTTAATTCAGGTGTCCACCAATCTGTTTCTGTCAAGGACTGAGTTGGCAAATTGGGTGGTGATATTACGGAAGCTCCTAACTGTATAACGTACAAATCAAAGCCCAAGGATATATACGTTATAAAAGGGCCAAAATTTTAAAAATATTATTTGAAATGTAAATATCAGTACTTTTAGTGCTTTTGTGTTCATTCAGTCATATAAGTATTTATTGAGTGGCAACAGTGCGTGTGTGCATCGAAGCAGAGCTCTGGTGTTGCGCACACTGCACATATCGAATATCTCGAATGCGGAATTCGAGAGATCAGACTCAACTTCCAGGTAGTAGCCATTTGCCTGAATAGGAACAAATGTGCAAATGTAAATTGTTATATTGACATGGTCAAACTGCATTGACTGTAACTACATACATAATTTAGTTCCACTAGGTACGTAGTGTACTCGAAAGTGAAAGCCACGAAATCTGAACGGCGGAAGGTGAGATATGATATATGTTCGCTGTGCCCATGTTTTGGAACAAAGACATCGGAATCAAGCACGTTAGTTTTGACGGACCTAAGTCATTAATTTACTCTCTGGAGCTGTAAGTAAGTGATGCTTTTTACTTCACACAACGTAGAATAAGATTATGTTGGTTGAAGGAGTAAGTAGCCGTTAATCAGCATACACTGGGAGTGCAGCCCGGACCAGGTAGCAATTTATCTTTTGCGCAATTGACTGTGTGTTCCACGACGAAATATACCGCCGTGTACCTGTTAAAGTATCTACAGGAAGGTGCCAAAGATACGAGGTATATGAACGTTAATAATAGTATTGTGGTCCATGGATGACGTTAACCATGATCCAATAGTCATAGTAAAAAAAATAAATATAGGCCTAGGTGTCAGACGACCAAGCAACTTCTAAGTCAGTCATTACACATTGTAGCTTGTTCGGTGTAGGTCATGAATATTCATCGTCAATTGACTGTCAAAGTCTACAAGTAATTGAGTTGAACTTGTGTGGACAAATCAATTTATGCAACGTAAAAGTTACTTGTACATATCAAACTTAAATAGATGTCAATACTTCAACGAAGCACAAAGGTCGAATACGTTGAGGGACAAACTTTAGTTCCGAGCATCCAAGGTATGTGAGAGAGCATATGGATTGTATCGTTTCAAGACTTCTGTTAGGTTGTGTTTTATCATGAACAGGATAAATGTACCTGTTATGATTTCTTTAATCGAGAAAGAAAAAAGTCTATAAGTGTGGAGGCGAAAATTGCATTTCGTGAACTGAACTAGTGCATTCTTTGGCAACCATATTGTGTTATTTCAGGACAAATATTCTTTATGCTTTAAGGATAGTACTGAAATATTGTCCGAATATAGGAAATAAATCGAGGACATTTAAATGATAATTTCATGTGTATATGAACACCTCGTTATTCTGTTGTGTTGTTGTAATTCCAAAACTCAGGAAACAAACTTCGTATCTGCAGAGTCGTGTACGGAGAATTTCTTTTAATAATACAAATATTATGTGTGTATTTACAAAAACCTGTCTTACATAAGACTATCTGCGCATATTGCATTAGCATACCTGGTTGATGCTTCTAATTATAAACGAGTAGCAGGAAAGTTAGTCGAATCACGTTGATCGCTTAGGACTGGAATAGGTTGGATTTCGTTATTCTATTTCCTGTTCAGTAAAGTCCTTTTTCTTCGCTTCTCGTTGGTGTAGGCTTATGGACTCCAAGATAACGTAGCATTTAACATGTGTCGTAAATTTGTTGTTCGTATTAGTTTTGGATGTCGAGATATGGCATTTTACTAAAGCCCCTCGTACACGATTCAATAAACATTGAATCAAATTCTTGAACAAGAAGTTGGATGAGTGCGTACACGATCCAACTGGTATAATCAAAGAGTTGTATCCAAGTAGTGTTGAAAGTGCTTGGATGGTGCTCGTACACGATTCAATAAGTTAAGCGGAAGTGTGATAGAGCCAAAAGCACGTGAGTCGATTTGCACTTTCTGCGTTGAAAGCAGAAACATGGAGTGAATGTTAAACATGATATGCGTCGCTTTTAATAAAATAATAACCTAATTAACGGCTGCGATTCCGTAGTTGGTGATGCCTCGAACATCGACTTTTTATTGCTTTATTTAAAACTCTTTTCAATCCTTATAAATTTCTATTTATTTCCAGTTACACGCACTTCTATAAACATCTAACGACAACTAACAATCCAAAGTGAAAATGCATATTTTAGTATTATTTCGTTACATACGCACTCCAGTTGATCAAGATAGCGCCATGTGGAGGCATACTAATCGTGACACTTCGTGTCGGAATACATTTATTTGCGTTCATTACTACATGCAGATTGTAGGGATGCGGCGGTATATTAATAGCATTGCGTCGTATTATGAATGACACGTTATTTGCTACAAAAATCATGGCCACAATGTTGAATAACCAAAGGCGGGTTAAAGAAGGTTAGATTTTTTATTATATGCGATGCATGGTTTAATGTGCTCGCTCACCAATGTGGAAGCAGCCAAGTAGTTCCAAGTACTTTTCGCTATTTCATGCACGGTTTAATGTGCTCGCTCACCAACGTGGAAGCAGCCAAGTAGTTCCAAGTACTTTTCGCTATTTCATGCACGGTTTAATGTGCTCGCTCACCAGCGTGGAAGCAGCCAAGTAGTTTCAAGTACTATTCGCTATTTCATACACAAATTAATTTGCTCGCTCACCAACGTGGAAGCAGCCAAGTAGTTCCAAGTACTTTTCGCTATTTCATACACAAATTAATGTGTTCGCTCACTAACGTGAAAGCAGCCAAGTAGTTCCAAGTACTTTTCGCTATTTCATGCACGGTTTAATGTGCTCGCTCACCAACGTGGAAGCAGCCAAGAAGTTCCAAGTACTTTTCGCTTTTTCACTCTAATTTAATACTTCCATGACTCGAAACTTTGTTATATTTTAAGTTACAGCCCTTCCACACACGTTGGAAAAGATTACATTTTTTCATGCCCTAAAGTAAAGTGTACCCAGATACTTCTTTCTCTTTCCGTTTCTCTCCTCTCTCTTCGGAAGAGAAGGAAGAAGAAGGAAAGGGAAATAGAGACACAAAGATCTCTGCCCCCCTCTCTCTCACCAAGCAGCCGTAGCTCAGTAGTAGAGCGTTGGCGATTTATTCGGGAGGTCGTGGGTTCAACGTCGACTATCCTAACTGAGGTTTTTCCAGATTTTTTCTCAGTCACACCAGGCAAATGCCGGGTGGCATCTTCAAAATAGGCCCTGGGCGACACCTTCCCGAATCCTTTCCCCTCCTCTATCCCGGCCTGAACCTTAATTACCTAAAGGTCATAAATAAAATTCAAAAATTCAATTTTCTTTCTCTCCTTTCTTTCTTTCTTTGGCTGAGGCCGGCCAGAGCCTTTCATAAATTACCATCCCGGCATCGGAGTTTCAGATGCATCTAAATAACGAAATCCGAATTCTTGGTCTTTGAATCTGAGACCGAAATCGGACGATTCTATTGGACCGGATATCCTAAATCCCGAAGATCCGAGTTTCGGATATCCGGATCCTTTTAGATCCGGATTTGGCCATCACTACTCAACAGTTTTCGAATTATATCAAAATGTTGGTGAAATGCATTTTTCTTCTGGCTTTTATCCCATCCTCAAAACTGCCGCTACGTTATTGACTTCGTTAATTAACTGCACGTGTAGTCGGCGAAGCTACATCAACTGTGTTTTCATTATCGGAAAAGGCCTGAACAGTACCCGATTAGAGCGGATCGCAGTGGTTCAATTGCTAGAGCTCTCACTTCTGGCGCTTGGGTTCGTCGATTCAAGCCCTCCTTATGCCATGTGGGCTTTGTGGTGAACAAAGCCCTGTGCGTGGCTTTTCTCCCCTTTCCTCTCACTTTCTTCCTTGATCCGAATAATGTTCATCCAACCATTGACGCGAATTTGTCCAACTGTATGGGGTCCATTTGAAGAACTGAATTTAAAAAGGGTTTGCATTGCAATACTGACAACTGGTGTTCTTGGGGAAAGGATCACCTATAAAACTTTTGTATTTTATCGAATGATGATTATAGCCAGTTCGGTGCGGATGCGTTCAGCGTGATGGAAGCAATTTGATAAATTATTTTTTTGAAATAAGTTGACAACTGCTGAGCGATATTAGACCCGGAATGCCTCTACGAGCAGTCCCAGTACGTAACGCACATTCATGCAAAAGTGTGTAAATCAATGCACAAGTACAGACTTGAGTAAGTGAAAAAAGTCATTTGTGTAAGTTAAATTTAAAAATAGGTTGGCAACACTAGCTAACAACTGGGGCGCTTGGGGAAGGAGACCCTACATTATTCTTGCATTGTTACAAATAATGTTTATGCCAAGTTTTCACAGTTATGGAAGCAATTTGAAAATGCAATTGCATTTCTACAATTAGCGGAAACACTGACGATCTCTCCCAGTATCTAATACACGTCTATGCTAAATTTGGTGTAAATTAATGGACGAGTAAATTATATATATGAGCTTCGCCTGTCCTCTCCCAGCACGTCTGGTCAGAGTGGGAGCAGTAGACCACCTCCTCCCTCTGTGAGAGGCCTCACCCAGTAGTGGATTGAATATGGTTGTGAATTATTATAATATACATATATAATCGACTTCTGTGCGGGCGGTCCCGGGTTCGATTCCTGGTGGGGGCTCAAAAATTTCGGTGTTGACTCAGTATCGTGAGGACAATTGGGGAGTTACTGTGAATAAATGACAGTGGCGATCACAGTGAGAGCTACGGCTCTCCCCTCCCAACCCGTTTGGTCAGCGTGGGAGCAGTAGACCAACTCCTCCCTTCGGGAAGAGGCCTCATCCACTAGTGGATTGAATATGGCTGTGATTTATATTTATTATATAGTCTAATTAGTACTTTCCTAATGTTTCATTTCATTAAGTATGTGATAATATTTTGTGTTCCTGTGTTTGCGAAAGATTTACAAAAGTAATGTGGATAAAAGCACCAAAGCAAATTTTATAAGAAATATGTTGACAAGAATTAGTAGGATTTGTAGCAAAAATGTAGAAAAGAATGTAAAAGTCTTTAAGGAACAGCTATATGAGAATGGGTATAGTAAAAGGGATATCTTAAAGGCATCTGTGGTTTCTAGGGGAAGAGAAGGAGAGGAGGAAGGAAAAGAGGTGGTATGGAAAGGCATTATAGGGTTAGGAGAGGACACAGAGATTATTAAGAAGATGTTAAGAAAGCAGGGTGTAAGAGTGCACAGAATTGGTAGTAGAAAGTTGTTGGATTTGGTCAGAAGTAAAGGAAAGGATATAGGGAAGAAGGAGCAGAAAGGTGTTATTTATTGTATTAACTGTGAGGATTGTGATATGAAGTATATTGGAGAGACGGGTAAATTGTTGAAAGAAAGAATTAAACAACATAAAAGCGATGTGAAATATGGTAGAGAGAGTAATTCTATATTCAAACATGTAAAAGAAAAAGGACATTATGTGGACTGGGAAAGAGTGATTGTGTTAGAACATGAAGATAGTATGTGGCCTAGAAAATGGAAGGAGGCCTGGTGGATAGAAAAAGAAGAAGATAACAACTTAATGAACTGGACCAAAGGTTTTAGCATTAATAAAGAATGGAAGATTATTGTTGACAAACACAGAGATATGTATGTTAATTGAGGTGTTAGGGGGCTCTAAGTTTGCTTCATGCTGATTCTCTTTTTGTTAACATGAGATGTTTTATGGCGTCTCTGATTGACTGATTGTTCCAGCCAATGGGGAGGCTGCTTGATCGGGCGTCCCTGATTGGCTCCTTGTTTCGGCCAATGAGGGAGCAGGTAGGTTATTGGGCTTGTATTTATATGTGTGTAATTTTTTGTACAGACTCAGTGTATGTCTGATGAGGATCTTTGCTAGAAGGTCGAAACGTTACATGTAATTTATTTTTTACGAATAATATAGTCTTGTTCAGTAGTTCAGTGTTTTTTTTTAGAAATATAAGGTAGTTTAAAATGGTGCTTTTACTCGAATTTGCTAATGCAGATATGGTGTGAAGTAATCCGCGCAGTACCTTTCAAGAAGAATCTTTGGATACAAAGGAAAGTATTTATTATTATGCTGTCTTGATGATTGTCTTTCTGATGTGATGAAATGATTTAAGTATTTGTTGATATTTATATTTAATGTGAATTCAGAGAAGCTGGCGTTTGTTTACAACATGAGTTCACTTTAACACCCGTCTACTTTATTCTGTAATGTGTGTCGGTATATATATGTATATTGGTTGTAAACAACTATCATGGGGTTTGTATCAGTAAGGGACTAATGCGTTATTCGTGGTTGCGGTAGCATAGCTCATTGTATGACGAATAAAAATAATGCATGTATACCTGACAAATCGGAACCTAAGATGTGTTTTCATATGTAGATGTCACTTGGGAACTATTATAGTTTAACGTCTACGTTTTCCACTCAGTGATGGCACAGATTTAATATCGTAGCAGTTGGCGCAATTCGGTAGGATTTTTGTACAGGTGTGATTGTGGATATTGGAAATACTTGCATAATGAATTCGAATCAGCATTCTTTCTATAATACACCGGTGATTAAGAAGGTCGTATGTGAACAGATATGTATCGATTTTGAAATTGATTCTGGTGCCTCAGTTAGCGTTGCAGGACATGATGTTTATAGTCGCAATTTCAAACATTTAAGCTTATAACAGTCGCGATGTACTTTGAGAAGTGCGTCGAATAACTTTTTGTCAGTATTAGGAGAAATAATACTGAAGGTGCAAGCAGAGTCGATATGTAAATTCCTGCCATTAGTTATAGTCGCAGACAATTTTCGTCGGCCCGTATTAGGGCGTTTATGGCTTGATGAATTATGGCCTAGCTAGAGTGTAAACATGATTGCTACTTGTCAAGAATAATGTTCTGAAGGAATATTTTCATTAGTTAATAATAGTGCAGGCATGACAGGTGAATTTCTGCAGCAATTTGCATCCGTTTTTGTTGGTGATATTTCTAAGCATATGGCTACTCTGTGCACCTCCCTGTGAAACCAGAAGCGATACCTATTTTCAGGAAAGCTTACGATATACCCTTTCATCTGAGGGAGGTCGTTAAACGGGAATTGGATAAATTACAAGCGAAAGGTGTTATTTGTCCCATTGATAGTTCGGATTTGGCCACGCCATTAGTAGTGGTTAGGAAGAAGAACAATGATATTCGGCTGTGCTTGGACTGAAACAAACACTTAATAAGGTGACTGAGAAAGTAATTTATCCGCTGCCTAGGATAGAGGATATTTTAAATTCGTTACGTGGAGCCAAATCTTTCACATTATTGGATTTAAGGCAAGCGCACTTACAGCTGCAAGTGCATCCCTCTTCTAAAAAACTTTTGGGCATTTCTGTACCAGCAGAATAGATCAGTATTTGGTCTCAATAGCGCCGCGCAGGTGTTTACGCGCTTTATTGATACGATCACCAACGGTATTGCGGGTGTCATTTGTTATCTGGACGATGTATTGGTTTTTGCTGAGGATGAGGCAGAATGTTTTCGTAGAGTACAGAAGGTTTTCAGTAAATTCGAGCAAGCAAATGTGAAGGTTCGTCTGGAAAAATGTCATTTTTTAAAGAAAAGATCTCTTATTTAAGACACATTTCCGCCAACGGTATAAGTATCTCAGAGGATAAATTCAAACCGATATTAGAGTGTCCAGCGCCCTCAAACACGCAACAACTTAAATCCTTTTTGGGTATGGTGGCATTTTACCACAAGCATGTGCCATTGTTGTCTGCTAAACTTCCATCATTATACCAATTACTCAAGAGAGGTGTCAAATGGGAGTTGAAGGAGCAACATGAGCAGGAGTTCAATCGTGTAAAAAGTTTAATTGCCGAGGCCAAAGTGTTACATCCCTTTAATCCCGACGCTGAAATTATTGTGATGACGGATGCATGCCAGGATGGAGTAGGATTAGTTTTGCTTAATGTACAGAATGGTAAGTGGTACACGGTATCTTGTGCTTCCGCTACCTTAACAAAGGCCGAATCTCAATACTCACAATTCGAGCGAGAAGGGCTTGGAGTCATTTTTGCAATACGAAAATTTCACAAGTATGTATATGGAAGACGCTTTAAAATTTTAACGGACTCTTTGCCAGTAAAGATGATTTTTATGGTAAGGAGATTCCTAATACAGCCGCTCCAAGATTACAGCATTGGGCACTGTTTCTTGCAGGATATGATTATGAAATTACGGATACTAAAGGGTGGAATTAGCAGATTTTTTATCGCGTCTGCCTCTTAATGAAGAAACGGGTGATAATGAGATTTCTCAGTTATATGTGCAACAGATCGTTAAAGGACCATTGTTGCTGAAAGACGTAGTAAAAGCTACGGACAGTGAACGTTTATTTCAAAAAATTAAACTATGGGTACTCCATGGTTGGCCCGTGAGTTTGAAAGCAGAGTACGACACACAAGAATTACGGATATTCTTTGCGAAAAGGCATAAGATAACCACAGCAGACGGATGTTTATGGTTCGGGAACCGTATTATACTGCCGCGTAATCTTCGTATATCTTATCTAAAAATCTTACATAATCAACACAATGGGAAACATAAAATACTCCAGTTCATTAAGGATACAGTTTGGTGGTCTAAAATGGAACAAGATGTGGAAGAGTTCATAGCTAACTGTAAACCATGTGCTTCTATGAAAAATCGACCTCCCAAGTTAAGTTTCAAATCATGGCCGGAAAGCATCACACCACTAGAGCGGGTGCATGCTGACTACGGGCAATGGAAGGGCCTTAAATTTTTAATATGCATAGATAGTATTTCTAACTTATTAGAATCATGGCATGTAAATTATACTGAAACTGAAGAAGCATGCAATTGTTTCGAAGAATTTTTTTTAAAAATACGGATACCCAACTACCTTAGTAACCGACAACGGTCCACCATTTACTGGCCAAATTTTTTAAAGATTCTGTGCAACACGAGGTATCGATTTGTTACACTCACCTCCCGGACACCCACCGAGTAACGGGTCAGCTGAAAAAGGTATACAAATAGTTCAAAAATCACTCAATAAAAAAATTCTAGAACTTGGTGGCAGAATTACAGACCGTTTGTTCAAGTCATGGTTACAGGATATAGTTTATGCACACAGATGTATGCTAACAAGAGGTGGTTCTAAATCACCAAATGAACTATTATTCAACTACCCTTTGCGCACCGATTATTCCTTGATATGGCAAGGAGGTAAAAAACATAGAGGCCACAATGACAGATACTTTTTTATTGAAACAAAACCCAGAATGGTTTGGATTTTAAATCATCAAAACAAGATTCCAGTGTTCATACAACGAAAGCTTATTAGGCAGATTGGAGCAAATACATTCTTAGTACAAGTAGAAGATAGGAAACGTGTATATCACAGGTATCAACTAAGGTTTTCCAAACAGGACCGCTACGAACAAAACAAAAGACACAATGATTGGTTGAATACTTTACCGGAACCAGTGCAATCACCCATGGAAACACAGCAAGTTAGCGAGGGTATCCGAAAATCGGGTAGACAAGTCGACCACCACAATGGTTAAAAGACTTCATTACGAGGTAGCCCGAATTATTTTACACGGAGGGAGGAGAATGCAGCTATGGTGTGAAGTCATCTGCGCAGTACCTTTCAAGAAGAATCTTTGGATACAAAGGAAAGTATTTATTATTATGCTGTGTCTTGTTGATTGCCTTTCTGGTGTGATGGAATGATTTAAGTATTTGTTGATATTTATAGTTAATGTGAATTCAGAGAAGCTGGCGTTTGTTTACGACATGAGTTCACTTTAACACCCGTCTACTTTATTCTGTAATGTGTGTCGGTATATATATGTATATTGGTTGTAAACAACTATCATGGGGTTTGTATCAGTAAGGGACTAATGCGTTATTCGTGGTTGTGGTAGCATAGCACATTGTATGACGAATAAAAATAATGCATGTATACCTGACAAATCGGAACCTACGATGTGTTTTCATATGTAGATGTCACTTGGGAACTATTATAGTTTAACGTCTACGTTTTCCACTCAGCGACGGCACAAATTTAATATCGTAGTATTTACACTGATTTTTAAGTTGGAAACAAATTGCTCTCATTTAGAAATGTTTTTCCTAAACTGCTACTTTTAAATGGTACTTTTCACAAATATTTAAAAGTAGCAGTTACTGCTTTCACTGCTACCAAAAAGTAGCAGTTTTGCCCATCCCTACAGCTGAGCTCCTAACGACAGGACGTATAATTTTGACTAAAGTCTGTTCCGAACCACTCTCTTCAATAGTTCCCCATGTTTACGTGCTCCAAGAAGTAAGTAAATATTTTGTGTAACGCTATACACAAGTTTATTTAACAAAACCATGAATAGTATAGCTCCCAACTTTTATGTATACGTTGGATCGATCCCTGTTCATGCCATTTAGCTTTGTGGTGGACAAACACCGTGTGCGCATAGGCGGATTTAGTAGATAGACTCTGGTGGCAATACAATTTATTTTATTGGTAATAAATTTCAAAGTTATCGTTTAGAATGAAACATTTAAAGCCACACAGAAAATGATTATGGGCAATGCCCCCATAAATCGTGTGTGTACGTTTTCTCCCACTTTCTTCATTCCACCAATTAATCCCATCTTCATTCATCCGTCCTGAGCCAAAGTTGCCTAAAAGGAATTAAAACTAAATTCAGAATTCAATTTAAATTCAATTTTATGTATGCACGCACTGTCCTTTATTCTGGAAACGGAATAAAGAATGGAACACGAGCCTCATCTCCAAAGAATGATTCACGAGATTCACGCTGTGTAAAATATATGTGCATGGCGTGACAAGGATAGAAACATGGTTACATGATTGTTCGTTGATGTGACAACTTAGCAGTGAATGTAGAATCTTTTGATGAAGTCAAAAAGTAAAACATCAATTGATATGCACTTTAATTTTTTTGTATAATACTAAAATAATATTTGTTATTTGAGATTATACCTACTTATACTGGGCCACCATCCTAGACATTGGACTTTAATAAACAAATGCTGGACAAGACTTCAAGTTGATGGGGTTTATTGAGCACAATTATTCGGACCCCCCTTTAGCAGAGACTAATGCCATGCTTAGGTGCTCAGGAGTTCATTAAGCACTATTGTTGCTGATGATGTTCAGTAATTATATTAGAGGGCGATTGGAAATAAAGTTTTTATTTGTCTTCCTGATAGGAAAATTACTCACATCTGAGAAATTATTTTGAGCAGAAAGGTTTACAGACGTCCGCTATAGAGAGATTTTTACTTTAAAAGAAAACATTATCAAGCTGTTAGTGTTCGTTTTTATACGGTACACTACTGACAGAGTTTACTTCCATAATATTTAATGCTGTTCTACAGGGAATATAAAACTGTCAGTTACCGGACGTTTCAGCGCAATGATAATAATAATATTTATTCCTATAAGCGTGCCTTTGAACTTCTACGGTGCAAAAAAAACTGTATAAGAATTTGTTTCTTTCATTTTTCCTGGATTTTGTTAGTTTGGATGTTAGTGGGCACTAGTACGCCCACCGCTAACCGGAGGCTGCGCTTATCCTTTGGACGCACCGTGCTCCTTTGCACACCTAGCTCAGTGTGCATCCAGACACATCCTATCTTTCAGTAGCAAAAAGTTATTTATATACATCCTAGCAATTATTAAATAATAAATATGGACATATAAAAATATATTTTGAAAGAACAAAAAGTTTTTTGTTCTTTCAAATGGAAAACTTCGGAGGACTTCCAAATGGAAAACTTCGGTTTGATTCCCCAGCTAGTTTCTTTTTCGCATAAACTGAAGGATTAAAACAGAGATTCATTTCCGGGTTGAAGAACTTACGGAGCATCACTGGTGAGAATCCGAATAGACAGTGTGTTCTTTAGCATCATGATAATGTAGTTTTAATGTTTTCATTGGTTTTTCTCTCTTCCTCTTTCTTGGTGTATTGTTATCGTGTCTTCGCTGCGTCTTTCTCTTCTTCTCTCTCCATTCTTCTTTATTTTTTCTTTTACTTTAAACAAACTCTCTCTTTTTGCGTATATTCCAGAGCCAAATCCGGGCCACTTCTGATGGTCCAGTGATAGGGCCAGACCCAAACATAATTGACCCGGTAACCCGATTGACCCGGTCTGGAAAATCTATTTAACTGGGAATTTCAATGTTGTATTTTTCGTGTTCTCTGGGTAACAGTTTTGGTCCTGGTAACCTCTAAAAGAAACACTGTTCAATCTCAATGAAATAATTAAAATCTCTCCTTCAACCTCCGGGTTATCAGTTCTAAATCGAATCACCGGGTCAGAATGTGCCCGAATCTTAAACCCGATGACACAGTCCAAAACCTGATCAGCATCCCCAGAGAGCGGGTGACCCGTTTCAGCTCTGTCGTGTTCATTCCATGTGCGAATTTTTATAAACACTAGTTCATTAGTGTGGTAATTATTAGAACGTTATAATCGCAATAGGTGGAATCTAGGGTTGTACGACAGAACAGTGACGTAAAAAGGGCAACTCCAAATACCTCAACGGATAAAACACGACGCACAAAAACAGTGACGAGTGAAAAGAGCGATGTACAAAAACCGCGACTCCAAAACAGGGACGCACCAAACCGCGACAGCAAAGAACCGCGACGCACAATATTTATGATAGGCACAAAGAACGACAGAGAGAAACTGCGACAGACCAAACCGCAACAGGCGGAAACCTGGACAGTCAAGAACAGGGCTGAAAACACCCGACGCACAAAAACAGCGACAAACGGAAACCCCGACGGACAAAACAGTGACCTCAAAACGGCGACATGCAAAAACCTCGACAGACAAAATCAGATATAAAAAAGCGAAGCATAAATACTGCAACACTCAAAAGCAGCGATTGACAAAAAGCGCGACGCAGAAAATAGCGACCCACAAACCGCGACAAGCAAAAGTAAAGAAATGCAAAATACGATAACAGAACAGTGACGCACAAAACAACTGCCTAAAAGTCGCGACGCACAAAATCTTCGAAAAACGAAAGCATTATAAACAAACGTAAAGCTGCCTACACACAAGGAACTTAATGTTGTATATCTTTTCAACGAATTGAACACAAATGAATATTTCCTAGGCACAATCAAGCACAAATTAAGCAGAAATGATTGACGTAAATCTCGTTTTTGAAGTTAATATTTTGGACGAATTTGAGCGTGATGCTCCTACCTCCCATGTCTTATAATTTTGCGACAAATTGAGCTTAAACTTTTTTTTGGCATAATTCAGCACAAGTGATGCGGAAACGACTGACATGAATTTAGTTTCGAAATTTATATTTTCGACCAATTTAATGGTGAAGCTAACCTAAAAATTGTTGACCTCCAAAAAATTGAACGCCGGAAATCTCTGCGGCGAATTGAGCAAAATCGAAACTTTCTGTTCTATTGCTCAGCACGAATGGTTGATACCCATTCAGTTTCAAAATTTACATTTTTCGAGATTTCGAGCATGAAAGAAAAGTTGAATTGAGGACAAATGAATATTTCCACTGCGCAATCCAGCATAAATGAAGCATAAACGATTGGCGCAAATTTCATTTTGAAATTTACATTGCTAATTCGGTGTCAAGATTGATTTTTCTTTTAAATTTCGAGCGTGAAGTTTGTTCCCACTCCAAAGAAATTAAATATCTCATATGTTTGTGACGAACTATGTTCTATCCGAAAATATCTCCAATTATATTATTTTCCTTACCTTTATAATTTTCAACGCACATTGTAGTTTAATGCCTTGCAAATTTCTAAATTCAGAAAACATTATAAAAAAATATAGTTAAAAGTTAAATATAATCTAGTCTAATGAGAGGAAGAAGACACCTACAGGACTTTCAATTGCATGTTTAACTGTAAAGCTGCTTCAATGTCACTTAAAGTGCTGAGGCATTTAGCAATTTTTTCCATTGATTTTTGGAGCATCTACTAACTTTTCGAAGAACGCTAGATGAACTCTGTCTATGACGGAAGATGATTAGATTATGACGTAGTCTAAAAAAGTTGTAAAAGAAATAAAAAAACAGCCTATAATTGTTCAATGAATGAGAGATATCAGAGCAGCTACGGATTGGAATGTTCATTTTTTTAAAAAATGGAAAGGAAGATAGATAGGCTAAAACAACAGCTGAAGTTTTTCTATTCTACACTTAAAACTTCTGAGGGTATGATATAATAAAGCTTTTCCATGTTATTCCTGCTTTATAGGCTATAATGTTAGCAGTTACAAGAATTTGACATTACCTTCGTATACTACTTTCAGAGTAATTTGTTAAACTGACACCGCTTATATCATTATATGTCAACTATGACGTCATTTGTGACGATGTTGCCGTGATTTTGAGCGCCTCTATTTCGAAACTATTTGGATTTTAATAGCTAAGGGGCGAATTGTGACGGACCGAAGTCCAAAGTTAGCCGACTGGCCCATATAAAAATAAAGTTTTTATTTTAACTTGCTTTGATACAAATAATCACCTCCGGAAGTTTGCACTATTATTTTAGGAACAGACCCTGAAATAATGTTTTAATGCTTGTTATACTATGTTTTGCCAAAAAAAATTTGTCACCCTTAATACTCTATACTATTTCCTATCCAAAACTATCACCAATTATAGACTCTCTTCATTTTCTTTATAACTACTAAAGTGTTTTATAGTTAAACGTCTCGAAAATTTGTAAATTCTGAATACATTATACTTAAACATCACTTAATATCATGAGAGAAATAGTGCACATACTAGACTTTAAATTATATTTTTAACTGTTATATTAATCCTCTTTCGAAACACCTCCGGAAGAACATTACTTGTGTCCACAAAACCAAGAGTTGTAAGATTAATGTCTTTGGATATTGTAGAAAAGAGAGAATTAGTCTTGGTAAAATATGTTTTCCCTCTTTTAAATAACAATTCTGATCTATAGATATTCGATCCTCCTCCTCGCACTCTCTTATAACAACATAATTAAGAGGCAATGTGTTTAAACTAAAAGCAGAAGGTACAAACTTTATTAACTTTTCTCGATCTTCGCTCTTATCGGGTAACTTTACTTTAAACCTGTAAACTTCGTAGTGCGTAAATTCCCCCAATAAGCATAACTTAAAAGCTGTTGTGCTTTATTGACTAGTAAACAGCTTTTCTGTAAACTGTCCGTTAATTTTGTCCACATCTTAGAAATCGGATCCTTATAAAACGGAGCGTTTGTAAAGTATTCTTTGGTATGTAAAATTAAATCTAAACAGTCTTGTATCGGATCCCACTTGTAACATTGCTCATCGGAATTGTTGAAGATAGTAGATTCTAATCTCGTAATCCCATTTTCCTGTGCTAAACTACTTTGGAATGTTTCTTTTAATCTTTATCGGGACAATTAATGGAATCTATTAAATGATTTCCTAGATTTTTACATGTGCCCGGAGATGAGCAAACACATTTTTTATAAATCTTAATAAACGAACCAGTTGTCTTTTCAAAACTTATTATAGGAGAACCTTCCATTCTAAAATTAAAATTACTAACCAGATATTGTTCCATCTCCCTCTTAATAAATATACCAGCAAAATCTTGTGTAATGTCGAAGTCTAAAAGAAAGTAATATTCGGTCTGTAGTTGCTCTAAAATCTGTGGTAAACGCTCTAGTAATTTTTCTATTGGTACATCTGCCAATTCTACTTTATATGGAATACCAATTGGATCTTTGTACTTTGTGGTTATGTCTCACAAATATTTCTCCATAACCTGTTGTACACCTTTTGCCCTTTTAGTCGAGGAATTTAGAAAGAAGGGTAATTTGGCTTTAACACCATGTAAAGCTGAGGAAAATTCAGAAAAGTTGGATCGTATAAATATGTTAAAAGAACTACAAGCATCTTTCTTAATTAGAAGACTATTGTTAGTTCTTTGTCCCTCGCAGCATAATTCCCAGCTAGAAATCTTAACAAGCATAATATTATCGAAAAATGGTGGTGTAATTGGTTCTAAAGATAAATAATATCCCCAATGTTTGTAAGTAAATTGTTGTCGTGCATGTTTTCTAGTAGTAGTAATTGGCTAAGTCTCTCTGCAGTTGTTTTATCCTTACCTAATAACTCCCTAACAGAGTAAACTATAGTAATAATTTCCGCGTCCATTATTGGTAGACTAGAAAAAAATCTTAGGGGAAATTTTTTGTGTAATTTAATTTATTTAAAACTATTATTATTGCAAAAGCAGCTATTAATTAGAAATTAAACTGTAATGTTATAAACTATTATTATTATGATCTAAGTAATTATAACGAGTTGTTTGTGTGTAAGCAACTATTGTTGAATCTGTAGTGAAAGTTTAAATGTGTTAGTTTGTAATGTCTTTTATTTAGCAACCGAAAATTTATTTCACAGCCTATATACACTGTTCTGTAGGTTAGGTCGAGTATAGTCTCCAGTCTAGTATAAATGGAGCAAACTCGTTAATATTTTTCGACAGCAGCTACGGGTTACTTTTTTATTATTTCTGGAGATTGGTGGCGCGCAAATATTTTCAAAGCTATTTAAAGAACGCTGATTGGTTGCTCTAATAATTTGTTAATTTTGCATTCTTTTTGATTGGTGCCGCCAAAATTGATGCCGCCGAAATATTTTTCATACCTATTTGAAATAGCCCCGTACTCTTTTATAATGTGAATTAAATTCAATGTTAAATAGGGGAGGGGATGAAAAATGTGTTCATTGCCTTTTATGCCATGTTAATTAGGGGGTTGGAAAAAGGTGTCGTAAGGAATTCCTGTGTAATCTCTGCTATGTTAAATAGGGGTCGTAGCCTTGTGCACTATGTTGGGGTGTAATGTTAAATAGGGGGTCGTAGCCTTTCATAGCGTTGGAGGGCGTAAGGGTCGTAGCGTAGTGTAATTTCTGCTATGTTAATTTGGGGAGGTGACGTTGAAAAGTAAGGGTTGAAAAATAGGGTCATACTCTTTTACAAAAATACTACTACAAACTTTTTTTTACAATTAAAAATAAGGATCGTAAAAGATAATGAAAAGTACCCAAATCTAGTTCCAAAAAAGTAACCACATTTGGTTCCAAAACTCACGACACCAGGTATCGTACAACCCTGGACTCCTGGCTATCAGGCGGCCTAGGAAAAAAATTAGATTCTTAAGAAAACCGGGTCAAGTGTTCCCATTCTACTCGTGGTTTTGAAGTCGCTGTTTTGGCGTCGCGGTTTCTTGTCTTTCGCTATTTTAACCCGTTGCTGTTTTTGTACGTCGGTGTTTTGTGCGTCACGATTTTTGTTTCGCTTTTTGTAGTCACTGTTTCGTCGGTACACCGAATCTAAAATAGCATGTTCGGAACAGATAAATATTAAGATAGTAGTAGAAAATGGCCCTCTTTTTTGCAAGGGCGCCGATTTCTCTGTAACTTTGAAGGGGCCCATTCAGATATTTTTTGTTGCCAGATAAGGCTCTAAGAAGGCATATATGATACAAATCCAATTCAGATTTTGCCAAATATTGTATATTCATAAAAAAACACATATCATAGTATACATATAGTCATTATGAAGGCTTCCCCAGGCCCAGCTATTACAGAATTTAACAATGTTTGTATAACGTTAAAAGATTCACTAAAGCATATTATGTTCTAACTAATAAGAACAAAGTTTCTGCTGTTACTAGAAAATAAACTTAGGAAATAACAGAAACTAATGTTATTTATGCAGAGGAGTTATTCAGCTTTTCCAAATGTGATTGTCTTTCTGTCCGGCTCACCCTTCCGCCGCTCTATTGCTTTATTGGACAAATATTGTTTTCTTCTTTTAATTCTCGGTTTTCGATCTCGACAGGCATGCTTCAAGAAGCTTCTGTCTCGCCTACAGTGAGAATTCTTTTTGGAGGGGAGGAGGACAAGTTGAACAAAGAGGAAAAACAGACTTACAAACGCAAAACGTGGCCCATTTCGAAATCTCTTACCCGTTTAAGATTATTTGGGTACCTTAGATAGAATGCTATAGAAATAATTAGTACTCGATACACCTGTAATGTAACAGACAACGAAAATATAACAGTCACTACGTAAATTAGTCGCAAAAAATGTATTTGGGCAACCCCATACTACTCTCGAAAGAACCGTACCGTATTGTTTTAGGTACCGTATTGTGTACAAAAGCACTCTGCGGGGTATATAGAATCAATCCACACCGTATCAGGCATAAAGAAGCAGCATGGGGAACAAAGTGAGTTGAACAACATTTGAACTGTTCACTTTAATTTCAAATTACGTGCGGAAGGTAAAAGGTACTGCGAGATAACCAAGCTTGCTGGAAAGCCATGCTTTACTGTTGGATACATCATAAAGAAAAATAACACACAACAATTATTGGGGATTCGTTCTGGGCAACTAAGGAAACTAACTGCCCGGAATGAAACCTACATTCTTCATTCTGTGAACAAAACTCAAAGAATTAATGATAAAGATCTGGCTACTTCCCTTGCCTAGGATATGCAAAAAAACTTTGGTAAACTTTAATTTTATCAGTCTAGTAACTTTGGACTTCAGCGCGTCCCGATTCGCCTTTAGCTGTTAAAATCCACACCCACGTCCCTGCCGAGACTTGAACCCGGGACTTTCGAGCCGATGGCCTACCGCCGCAGTTAATGTTACAGATGTGTAGATGTGAATAAAAAATTGGGAATCAGAAGATGTGTAACCACAAACAAAACACACATATTGGAAGAAAGCAGACAGAAGGAGTTCTAATTTTCCAAAAATATATAAATACGAGTGTCTGGAATTTCGGAAAAAAGTTTTTTTTCTAGGATGAGACGAAGATAAACTTGTATTGCAGTGGTGGATATCAGGACGTGTGGCGCAAGAAGCTTTGAAGCTTTCAGAAAGCAGATCATTGCTTCAACTGGTAAAAATGTTGGATGGTCTGTTATGATTTGGGGTTGTTTAATTACTAATGGAATGCTATGTTTGGTAGCGGAAATCAAAGTACTGAAAACTTTGAAATTTTGTCAAGTCGTCGAAGTCGCTATCCTTATTTTGGAATGGAGGGAAGAGAGGTCGTCCTATCAAACCGTGACGGAGTAGATGTTGTTGATGCAGAGGCTTACGTGTCGGGACTGTTTTCCTTTGCCTTAAATAATATTCTCCCTGTAATTGCTCAAGAGGCGTACGCGAGCCTCACCATTGAAAGCAGTACAAGTACTGTGAATAGGCCCCTGTACGTGGCTTGGCGCCTGAGAGATACACTGTCACCCGATGAAATTTTACAAACATTAGAAAATGTGCTAAATTTAAATGAAGCGTTTCCTTTTAGCGTAATTCGAATAAAGTTACATTGGGTGGATCCTCGACTGGGGAGAGGACCACAGTCCCAACGTATTAAAAAGTATATGGATAAAGAAAGGTCTGTTCCGTCAGGCACATACCATTGAACCTTCAACGGAAATATACTGCCTTCCTCAAAGTCTGGTCCTGGCCAAAGCCAAGGCAGATAAGAAATACTCATTAGTGCGAAATTTACAGGATACTGAAAAATATCCATTTTCGTGGATTAACAAAAGCTACAAAGATGAGTCAGACGGGTGGGGTTGACGTTGAACGTATTAATGGTTGTACCATAAGAGAAGTAGACATGTTTCAGCAACATTTACTCCCAAACTATCAGATTGTAGTGTATCAAAGATACCCAAAAACAAGACACACAGAGCGTATATTTGTAGGTGCACCTGCTCCAAAACGGCTTTTTATTCAATATCAGGACGGACATTACAGTACAATTTCCTTTATAACATCGTATTTGGGAGTAGATGCTTACTGTAAATATTGCCTTGAGGGATATGACCTTGCAATGCCATAAATGCCAATATAAATGTGCATAGTGTGAAGTATACTATGCGATTGAAGAAGAAGAAAAACAGCGAGTTCCATGTGCTTATTGCCATCGAGTGTTTCCTTCAATGTCTTGTTTTATGGTTCATAAAACAATACTAAACAATGGCAAGGTATTATGTAAGAATGTGGTTGAATGTCCCACGTGCCGAGTTCTTACCGATATGGGTCGACGAAAAGAAAATCATATTTGCGGCGAAAGATTGTACCATTTGTGTGACAAACATGTATTGCCTGAGCATAAGTGTTTTGTACAAAAACTAGAACGTGAACACTTTAATAAATACCTCATGATAGTATCTGACTGCGAAACAAAATTACTTGGTCCTAACACGAAGGGTGAGTGAGAACATAAAGTGAACTTGGTATGTGCTGGTCATCGTTGTCAGGATTGCTGGAATGAAAAAATGCAAGAGTCACATGTATGACTTGTGGAGACAGAAACAATGGGGGTAGTCGCGATTTTGCGTTTGGAACAATGGCCGAGTTTATAAAGTACATACTTATAGATCGCCCTTCGTTTGAAAATATTATTTGCTTATCACATAACGGATCGAAATTCGATATGATTTTGGAGGCAAAAACCATCAATGAGGACCAAGGATACGATAAAGACCTGCATCTCATCATGCAAGGACAAAAAATTATCCAAATGGCCCTTGGAAAACGAATTGTCTTCCGGGATACGTACTTGTATATGTCGGTCAAACTAAGTAATTTACTTAAAACTTTAGGGTTGGAAAGTAACCTAAAGAAGGGTGAATTCCCGTATTTATTTAATACGGACGACAATCATGATTATGAGGGTCCTATACCCGATCCTGAGTGGTTTGAACCGGAAAATCGCAGTGTTGAAGTTTCAAAGGCATTGTTCAAATGGCACAATGCATGTAGTCAAGATCCAAATTACAAATTTAATATGCAAAAAGAACTGGTTGACTACTGTAGAAACGATGTTGATATTCTGGCGAGTGCTGTTGTAAAATTTAGTAATATTGAAGAACGCACAAATGGGTTGCAGTGCTTCTTAGTGTCTTCAACAATTGCAAGTCTGGCTATTAAAGTGTTTCGTACATTATATATTAAGGAAGACAACATAGCTGTCCTGCCCCCTCTTGGATTTCAACACCGAGACCGCCAAAGGAAAAAGGCCCTTCACTGGATCGAATATATGTCCCACACAACTGCTGTAAAAATCCAACATAGCGGTAATGGAGGAGAGGTCCCTATTGGCCCTTACAAGGCAGACGGCTATCATAAAAATAAAGTTGGAAAACAAGTAACCGTCTGGGAATTTGACGTTTGTTACGCACACGGCCATAAGGATTGTTATCCCAGCTTTAGGCATAGCGTAATTGATGGGGGAGAGGGCCTCGAACAAAAATACTAATGTACTTTAGATAAAAGAAAATATATCAAACGGTTAAGATACAAACTTATCCGTATTTGGGAATGTGAGTGCGACGCCAAAGTAAAAGCGGATAAGACCATCCACGACTTTATTCGAACAAAATGCGCCATCCTGGATGAAGGCCTTAGTCCAAAGAACGCGTTTAAAGGCGGCAGAACGGAATGTTTTCGTTCGTTGTATAAATGCATATATGGACGTTACGTCACTCTATCCCTGGGTAATGGCGCGCTGCCCACTTCCGGTCGTTATGCCGACGGTACATAAAATCAAGTTTCCAAAACTGGAAAACGTAAACGGTCTTATTGACTGTACAATACTACCCCCGACCAATTTGAAACGGCCAATCATTCCATTCACGTGCAAATCTAAACTAATGTTTGGGTTATGTCGTACGTGCATGGAAGAAAACAATAACGCGGATTGTTACCATATAAAGGAACAACGACAATTTAGGGGAACGTTCTGCTCGCCAAAAATACACAAAGCGCTAAAACATGGATATACCATCGAAAAAATCCATGATATTTGGGAATTCGAAATGTAAAAAGGCCTGTTTGAAAAGTACGTTGGCAGCTTCCTCACAGTGAAGCAGGAAGCTAGTGGATTTCCCCCAGAGTGTAAAACAAACCAATCTAAAGCAACACATACGGGAATACCAACAGGACGAAAATATCCGTATGGACTATAATAATGTATCTTCGAACCCTCGACTTCGGTACATATCGAAATTATTTTTGAATTCACTATATGGAAAATGGGGTCAACGTACTGATTTACCACAGTCCATGGTTGTCACGGAGAGTGAGACGTTTCTCAAACTCCTGCTGTCCCCTCAATATGAAGTATCTACCGTTGTTTTCGTGGGAGATAAAAGCCTCATTGTTACATTTAAGGACAGAGAGAATGTTAATAAGCCGCTTCCATTCTAGAATGTTTGCCTGGCCGCCTTTATATCATCATGGGCACGGTTAAAACTATATAAACTAATGGAAACCGTAGGCTACGACCGACTCTTGTATGTAGATACGGATGCCATTATGTTTATTCAAAACAAGTATAACAAACCCTTGCTTGATACTGGCAGGTATTTCGGCGAAATTACAAATGAGATACCTGAGGGATGGGAGATGATATTATTTATTGGCCTCGGACCTAAGAACTATGCGTACCGCATACGAGAAATTAGTACTGGTAAACTGAAGGATGTACTAAAAATAAGAGGGATTACTTTAAATTATAGAACCAAAGATGAAATTACGCTAGACCATTTTTACGAGTTAGTGACAGAAAAGACACAAAAGAAAGTTATTTTCTCTCCCAACAACATTCGACGCAAGCAGGGGTTTGTCATTGTATCAAGACCCGAGACAAAGACTCACCAGGTAACCAAAAGCAAACGACGACGTATTATAGAAGACATATCTATAACAGACTATAAGACATTACATTATGCGTACAGACAAGTCTAATAGGACAGACGTGTGTAAATAAGACTGGCAGGTAAGTTTTTTCCGCGTTCATGGTGGTATAAAAAGTGAATGCTCGATTGCCATCAGGAATTTCAAGTCAGGATGTTGCCGTTTACACACCCTTGAACCATCATGATTGCCGGGTCCTCGAGAGCCGGAAAGAGTTATTTTGTAAATAAACTCTTGCAGTATAAAGATACAATTTTTAGTATTAAATTCAACAAGATCGTTTGGTGCTACGGAGCGGCAGTACCAAACCTTAGTGTTGCAAACATTAAATTACATCACGGCATTCCCGATATAGAAAGTTTGAAATTCAACTTAATTCATTAATTATACTTGATGATATAATGAGTGAAACTAATCATAACATTGCTAACCTATTTACGAAGTACGCTCATCATAAGAGCTTAACTGTGAAAAATTTATTGTGACAAACCTATTTCCTAAAGGTAAACATGCACGTGATATATCCTTAAATTCACATTATCTAATCGTTTTTAAAAATCCAAGAGATAAACTTCAAATTGAATATCTTGCAAGACAAATCATGCCACAGTATAGCAAGGGTATGGTAGACGTATTTGAACAGGCTACGGCCAAACCACATCGTTACTTATTATTCGATTTAATACAACAGATTCCAGACGCTTCACGACTACGTACCAATATTTTTCCTGATGAAACCATGCATGTATACGCACATGTAAAAGACATGCACACACCCATTACACTCAGTTGACGTCAAGATGTCGGGTTTGAAACATTACCAAACTGAGCTCCGTGCCCTTTGCAAGTGTAAGGGTAAAAAACGTAAACTGCTTATTCAAAAAGCATCTGGTGGAGTTATTCGTACCATAGCACAAGTAGCTAAAACATAATAAATGGTAACATCCGCTTGAGTCCCCGTCAGAAACAAAGATTACGCCGACATAATAAGACATTGCGTGCATTGTCTCTTGCACGATCCAGTATAAAACGTAGACGACTATTATTATTGCAAAAGGGTGGTGCTTTTCTACCATTACTGTTAGCCCCCATTTTAAGTGCAGTTGCGGGAAGTCTCTTCAATCGATAATATGGCTACTTCACAATTCCAAAAAATGATTTTGGTACCGGAACATGCATCGGCACAATTGCCCTCATCTGTAAAATCCAGTGAATCACACCAAGGACGATTAGATCATTAAATGGACAATGTATTAACACGTAAGGATCTTTCACCACAGGCCAAATGGAAATTGTACCAAAAGGTATTACATAGGTACTTGGCTCATATCCCTTCAGCAAATCAACCCATTGCACTACCATTGGTGGAATCGGACGCAGCAAGCAGAAGTACTAGTACTACAAATCCATTATTTCAATTTATTCTTGATTCGGTTCCGAAAACCCTAAGTCGAAAAACGGGAGTCTTATTAAATCTACTGCATGCCTCCAATCGTATCAGTTGGGATCCAACCGGTGTAGTAACCATTGATAACACTCTCGTTCCAGGATCCAATATTATTGATCTTGTCAATGACGTGGTAAGACACCGAACACCACGTAATGCAATCGGAATTGAGACATTTAAACTATTACTTCATCAAATTAATATTCCGAAAGAACTCATTAATTTTCAGTTTGGTGCCGGTGCACAGCAACGGGTAAGCAAAAAAGCAAAGAAACTTCGTTCAAAGGTAAAGAAACGTACAAGCAACATTTTAAGAAACTTTAAATTTTATAACTTGTGAGTATGTCATTATCCAAATTGTGTTATACGTATACGGAACCAGTATCTCTAGGTGGTATTGCTAAACTCAAACATAAAACACGCACACCCAAACGAACGATTAAAAAGTGGTTAGCTTCACAGAATGCATATACATTACATGCACCTGCACGTAAAAAGTTTCCGCGCAAACAATATTATGTGAGTGGATCGAATCAGTTACTTCAAATGAACTTGGCGGATATGCAAAATGTGGCAAAATAATGGGTACAAATACATTTTATGTTCAATCGATGTGTTTTCACGCTATGGAACTTGTATTCCTGTCAAAAACAAAACGGGAATCATTATGGCTGAAGTCATTACACAAATATTAAAATCATTGAAATTATCACTAACACACTGCGAAACGGATTTAGGGACGGAATTTTATAACCAATACGTGAAACGCGTCTTTGAAAAGTACGGTGTCAATCATTATAGTGTACATTCTGAAATGAAAACTGCACTTGTTGAACGATTTATCCGTACATTAAAAGAGAAAATATACATGTATTTCACGGCTGAAAATACGTACCTGTACATTGACGTATTGTCCTATCTCGTACATAGTTATAATCACACAATACATTCCACAATCAAAATCGCACCTGTTGATGTAAATGATACCAACGTAAATCATGTATGGCAAACCTTATACGGAAACAAATCCAAAACCAAACCGAAATGTAAGTTGCAATCAGGTGATTATGTTCGTGTAAGCAAATGTAAACATAAATTAGAAAAGGGGTACTTACCAAAATGGTCGCGTGAAATTTTTATCGTTGACAGTTGTGTGAAAAGTACACTCGTCACCTATAAAATCAAAGACTGGAATGGTGATCCTATCAAGGGAAGCTTTCACAGTCACGAATTGCAACGTGCTATTGTCGGGGCAAAGAAACGTTTCTTATTGAAAAAGTTCTGAAGAATAAAAAAGGATAGATCTATGTCAAATGGTTAGGCTATCCTCCAAGTATGAATAGCTGGGTACGACGACGTTCAGTCTCCATCATGACGTCACCAAAACATATAGATGAATTTTATGTTACGTTATCATCCAATGCAAGTGCACATGTATTTTCCGATAACATAACTGACACGTATACGACCAAAATTGTACAACCACTTCATTTGACGGGAGATTGGGTGGTAGGTTTAACAGGGGTAACCATTCCCTGGAGTTTTTATAATTTGCTACAGGAACAGGAGATTATTATTCAAACGAATGGCAAAAAGAAAATGCAATATAATATTAAATTTCCACCTGGGTACTTTGATTCCGTAGCAAACTTAGTACAAAGTATTCCAGACATGCTTAAAGCACAAGCTTTAAAGGAAGCTAAAGAAAAGGCAGAGGAAAAAGAACGCCTACGACTTTTTCTTGCAGAGTTACTTAAAGTAACTCAAATAAACAATTAGAAGCTGAACTTGCTGCCGCGGATGATCCCATCATCCCTGATCTCTCGGACGAAGATGATGCAACAGCCATCGATGATCCACGCATGTTGCATTATGATAATGCACGCGATCACGTATTTATTAAACATCGACGTCATCGAAGACGTCAATACGTGATTGGAATTACGCCTGGCTTACAAAAGCTACTTGGGTTTAGTAATGATCCAAACATAGAAAATCATAGCATTCACTATTTTCCACACAGTCGTCAACGACGACCCATGATCGTCAACATTCCTGCACCCTTTCCATGTAATTTGGATTATAATATCCCTTCGGAAATTAATGTTTGTCTTGATGTGGTCAAAACACAACCTAATATTGGTAAGTTACTTCGCAAAATTAGTGGGCACGATTACCAGTATAAACAAATGCAATCGTTCATGTTTGATCGTCCGCACTATATGAAAGTGGTAAAGCTTTATATCGATACATTACATGTAGACTTAAAAGACGAGCGCGGTCGAAAATTGCCATTTCAATTTCTAACGACAGGCATTACACTACACTTTAAACGGAAAGCATGATTTCGGAAAGTACGGATGATAGTTTTTACGTTACGCTGAGTTCAAATGCCAGTACACATACGTATACGAATAATACACCTACACATTTTCGTAATATCCTAAATCATCGGATTCATTTAAATGATGCATCGTGGAAGGTGGGACTTGGTTAAATTCATATCCTGCTTACTTGCCAAAATGTTCTTGATGGGGAAAATATCTTTTTGTTTGATTTAGCGGATGGAACAAAAGTAAACATCGTATTACATCGGCATATTATGCAACCATCCAGTAAATATTGGATGAATTAAATACAATTACGCCGGCAATACAATTTACGTATTCCAATACGGTACATATGAAAACCACAGCTAATATTGAAGCCATACGCCTATCGCCTCTCTTGGCATTGCAATTAGGATTCGAACCCAACATTAACATTTTAAAACTGGGTACTGTACAAAAGCAGCCTTACCTAAGTATCGGATAGCCACAACAAGTGTTTGTGTATACGGATCTCGTACAACCTCAATATGTAGGTGACACAAAAGCGCCATTACTTCCAATTGTCGCCATGAGTGATACAAATCACGGTAAAGTGCAAACCATTGCATTCCAAAACCTTCGTTACTTTCCACTAGCCAAATTAAGTTTCGATACCATTGAAATCCTACTAAAGGACCATGCAGGACGTAATTTGCCAATTTGCATCCGGGACATTGACACTTTACCTTACACGTCTCCCACAATGACAGTAGTACATCGTGGACGCGGAATCCCATATTTCACAGGACCCGTCTACCAGCGTGGACATGGAATTGGAAGTTTATTCCGTGGTCTGTTTCGATTTACAATGCCATACATTAAACAAGGTGCCAAAGCCGTTGGACGACAAGTTCTATAGACAGGAATCCAAGTTGCTGGGGATATGTTGGAAAATCGACCTGTAAAAGAATCCGTAAAGGCACGTGTACGGGAAGCAGGATCGGCTTTAAAAACCAAAGTTACCGCTTTGGTGGCTTCCAAACTAAATCAGTTACTTACCGGTAGTGGTAGACGACGGGCACGAAAGCGAAGAGCTCCTGGACGTGTGGGACCACCTGTTAAGCGCCGTAAACGATCAAGTACCAGACCAAGAGATATTTTTACTTAACAACCATGACGTTTCTTACCCCGGTAGTAAAGAGTGCTGTACCAATGAATTGGATTTGGTCTCTGTTCAAATGACACAAACCGCCACTGAATCTTCACGTATGGTCGAATATCGACCCATTTCCACACACACTTCCGAAGGACCCATTGAATTCGTTATTCCTGGAGATAGTTCCGAGTATATACATCCCGCTTTTCTGTACCTCTATGTAAAATGTAAAGTTACGCGAGGTGATGGTTCCAATTTACACGTAGCAGCAGCGGGACCTCCTCCTGTTGCGGCCGATATTGTAAATAATTTCCCGTAAATAATTTCCTCCATTCCATGTTTGTACAAGTTGATGTTTATTTCAATGATAAAGTCATTTGTTCATCTAATGGTACGTATCCCTATCGCTCCTATTTTGAATCAGGTCTGAATTATTAAGAAGATGCTACCAATACGCATTTGAAAACGGCGTTGTGGTATAAGGATACCGGAGGGCAATTTGATACATTAGGTAATGCAAAAGTTGGATTTCAAAAACGTAGTGCAATGGTTGCTGGTAGTGCCTCTATTGAAATGCTAGGGCGTCTTTTCACGGATATTACAACAATGGATCGTATTCTTCCCAATAAAGTTAGTGTTCGAGTCAAGCTGAATCGTAGTAAAGATGCATTCTGTCTTACGGCAGCACAGGATTCTAATTATAAGGTTCAATTGGAGGAAGTCATACTGTATGCTCGTCGTGTAGAAATTTCTCCTGATGTTGCACTTCAGCTAAATCACTTTATGCTTCCAGATACTGCCAAACTTCCAATGACGCGTGTAGAAACTCGTGTACATACCATACCTGAAAATGTTTCTACGTTCAATCTGGATAATTTATTTTTAGGTAAAGTACCTAGAGGTCTTGTTATCGGGTTTGTTTCAAACACTGCATTCAATGGTCGGTACGATCTTAATCCCTTCCATTTTCAGCACTTGAATCTTAACAAGCTGCAAGTCCAGGTTGGTTCTAAATTTCATCCTCCCAGTCCCCTTCAACCTAATTTTGCAAATAATTTGTATATTCAAAGTTGTCATTCCTTGTTTTCTGGTACTGGTATATTTCATCAAAATGCCGGTCACACACCGGAAGATTATCCAAATGGCTATACGCTATATGCATTTATTTTATCGCCTACCAATACATTGGACGACTCTACGTGGGATGTCGTCAAAGATTTGCCTGTCAATATTAAAATAGGGTCCAGTGAGCGTCTTCCACAATCCATTACTTGCGTGGTCTATGCACAATTTGATTCCCTGATCCAGATCGACAAAGATCGTAATATCTATATATACAAATAAATGTACCATACTTACATTCAATTTTAAATTATTAGTTGGCACTCTGTCTCAGTAAGTGTATAAAAGGTGGGGGTAAGTTTCTGTTTACATCATTACAACGACGGCACCATGAGGGCAATCATCCACTTTTCGGCGTTTGAGCAAACTGGTGAGGATGAGTTTATTGTCAAGGAATTGGCCATTGTGAATCCCGATGTCAATACAGTTCAAAGCTGGATGTTCAAGGCACGTTTCGATATTTCCCAATTACCATTAACACTCCAGTTTGATAACGAATATCTCGCTATGCACATTTTTGGAGTTGACTGGTCCGATGGTTATGTGGCATACAAGGATCTTCAGCGCATACTTACTAACTATACAAAGCATATTCCTGTACTCTACACCCATGGACACCGGCGACAATTTCTCCAACGTATGCTGGGACGAAATGTTATGAATCTCGAAGATTTACATTGTCCAAAATCATCCAAATTACTGTTTCCTGAAAGTCATTGTGCACATCGGCATCATCAGTTTCATACATTTCGGTGTGCATTATATGAAGCATTGTGTTACATCAAGTACTTAACATACCATGATTTATCACAATACGTAACCCCTGAACCTAAAAGTGTATATAACCCCACACCCTTACCCCAAGTCCCAGTGTATTTCATGAAGATGATGAAGAAGAGTGTCATTCCGTGTGACTATGTGGACTGATCAAATCTTAAATACAGTGTTACATGACTGTTCCAGTGCAAGCATATTAACTGGGATTTACTCTTTAAATCACCTACCTGCAATAATAAAAGCACCAGACGCTGTAATTATTAATTTAAGTCCGTCTTATGAGCAAGGCACACATTGGACCTGTATTGTCATTAATAAAAATAAACGTGCCTTCTATTTTGATAGTCTTGCACAAAAGCCGCCAAAACCTATTGTACACTTTCTTCGGCGCAATTCCAGTATATATCGTGTGAATAACGTCCAGTATCAAGCTGATGATTCCGTTTTGTGTGGCTTATTCTGTCTAGTGTATATTTATTATAAAGTACGTAATATTAATATTCTAAAACATTTTCAAAGACCAACTTACAACGGAATGATCAACTTGTACTGAATCATACCAGAAAGATCCTGAAAACAAAACAACATTGTAAATATTTTTTTATATACTATGTAACCTTTTAGAGTAGAGTAGTTTTTTCTGTAATAAAAACCTTTTACCTCCTATTTGTTTGAGTTTCATTTCATGAAGTAAAAACCAACACATCCTGTGTAGTATACATTTATTTTCCAATCATGTTACAATTTAATTGTGGATATACCATCCACCACTTTTAATGTTTGTACTTTGGTCCAACATTGTAACTGTATGCAATTACGCAAGGCACATGCATACTCTTGCACTGGTTGATGATAGGTACACTTTGCTATATCTACTTTGAAATTAAGTACGCGTAAGGCAGGACATGCTTGATCTTCAACATTCACAAGATTCGTCAGTTGAAAGACATTACGCAATAACACCTTCTTTTCATGACCTTTACAATAAAAGATGGCGCCCATTTAACATAGTTGCAAAACAATATGGCGGATATGGGATACTGTATATCCATTCGACGTATTCCAGTCTAAGCCATGCAAATTATAAGTTAACCAGTCGACTTGTCGCTGATAACCAGTTGGTAAATCAAAACGTTCACAAGGTAATTTCATAAAACAATGAAACAATAACGTGGCATCACATGCAACTAGACAAAATTCTCTAATAATGTATTCTCTATCGGAAATTTTGAAACCTTGTACATCAATAATGTACTGCCTCCCACATAATAATCGTGAACCACTAGGATTCTGCTGTTCCAAAATTAAAGGTATCAATAACGCAATACACTCTGTGTCTTTTAAGAAATGACGACAAACATTAAATAAAATGGTTTTCGTAATATGAGGATGACCCTGGTCTACGAAACGTTCATAATAGTCTTGGAAAAGTTCTGGATCGTTCATATGACTTTCAACATGTTGTGCAATCACAATTCCCGTATTCCACACGTACATGCAATTATGTACTTTACCCAAATTACACTCTGAACACAAATTAGGATTGTCTTGTAAATAAGTACTTACTGTTTTCAATATGCACTTGTTCACAACATAATCACAATTACAACTCGTGCACTGAGCCATGATTACTACACAAGTCCACTACATACACAGTTCCACTTTATATGATGTGTTTGTTCAGTACACTGTTCACAAACATTGTCTCTTATTGGGACCGGTGGGCTGCAGGATCTTTGTCCGCAAACATATCTGCACCTTCCACAATTCGGTTTTCATCAGATGCTGAATTCCCCAATCCATCTTCTCTTTCAGTTCAGATGCGTTCGGATGCTTATCCAAGTAGATCTTAAACAGGGCTTCCATAGTCTTGGGATGACGTAACGTGTAGCGAGTTCGAGCCTCAAACTCGGGATAGACCGCCTCTGGAAACACGTCGGGTAACATATACCCCGTTAAATGACCGTGACATTCGTGTTCCTGCCGATGAGGGCTGTTCCTCCAGCATCCCAAACAAAGCAGGCTTTCTGAGGGCTTCCAGGCGTCAATGGCGGACCAAATACATGCCTCGTCCACCCAGCGCGGTGTGCACTTACACAACGGTGCGACTGGAGGTTGTCTTTCTGTCCGTCACTAAGCATGTCCGCCAAGACCATGCCGCCGACGCAGTACGCGTCTGCCCAACTCTGGGTGGGGTAGTCCAAATTTCGTTCGTGTGCGTGTAGCTAGCTCATTAGTATGCGTACATTGTCTGCGTCGTTATTCGTTTCGCCATAGGGGGTCTCCTTAAAGAAACACGTGCTGAATTAAAATAATAGAAGAAAAAAGCAATAGCCTAAACTACCCTTCAGGTCTACTGTATCTACTGGGTTTGTTACAATCAGTTATTCGGCCAGACCTCGGCTCTTGTGTGGGGGTGTCAGCCCTAAATCCTTGAGACTACCCATAACTTTAACTTTTTTTGCCGTCAAAAGTTGATAGAAACACTGCAAACCTACTTAAACCCTTCCAATTTTGACTTTACACCCTCCAATCTGAAAATCCTGGCGGAATCCCTGATTACAATGTGTTCCAAACCAGTACGTTCAATAAGCCACACCAAATTTGCAACCGAACCACGCGCAAACAAAGCATGTGTTACACCTTTAACATTATCCTAGATGTTTCTGAAAACTCTGCAGTTTCACTGGAAATCGTGACTATTTAATCTAACCAGCAACTTTCGTCTCCATTTTGAAAGTGGCTTAATGAATTGTTCAATCAAACTCTATATATTCGAATAGCCCTGAGAAAATATAAAATCCAAAAGTCTCTTCTATCTATCTGTTGGATTTGTGGGAACTGAACTTTATAATGTTAGGTTCTTTGTTACTACGTTTAGACTCCAATTTTTTATCTGTACTCCCTCTTATTCTTATTCTTCACTCTCCCCTTCTCTGTCTCTCTCATTTCTCTTCCTCTGCCTAACAGACATCTATCGGTATCAATTTTTCATTCTGTGTGTGTAAGTTTCTCCCTCCATCAATATATATATATATATACTGATTCGTCTCGCTTTTATTCTTCCATTTTATCGATACTAATACATGTATATTTTGAAAAAAATTAATGTGCTGATGATGTTTGCTGATTTTAGTATGGGAGAGAAGAAGGAAGGAGAAACAGGGTCTGTTTACCAGACACGATTATGGGATAAGAAGGTACCATTTGGGTGGCCTTGCTACACGGCGTTCGCTGTTCCATTTTTTATGCGAAGTGTACCAGGGAGTATTAGGTTCAATTGCGAGGCCCGTAGAGATAAAAGGCGCTTATTTTTAATAGGAGTAACCGTTTTCGAGATATGGAGCCTATCCTACTAATCTTTTGTATGAAGACTATGCACTTTTTTAACAGGCAACCTCACAAAATAAGTGATATCAGTACAAAAGCCCGTTCAGGGTAAAGGGAAGAGCGACGCACGAATTATACTCATAAAAGAAGTGCTTTCCATTTTGCGAGTGACTTTCTTTGTGTCATATGTGACGGAAGGGAGGATACTGAGTCTCTTAGTTTTATTACAGCTTACAAGGGAATCACTTCACCCATAGTGACACAAAGAAAGTCACTCGGAAATTGATATCACTTCTTTTGTGAGTAGAAATTTTGCGTCACTCTTCCCTTTACCCGATGATAATACCTCTAATTAGGCATTACTATATTTTAGTTATATTCAGCTTTCTTATATATATATATATAATAAATCACAGCCATATTAGATCCACTAATGGATGAGGCCTCTCCCCGGAGTGAGGAGTTGGTCTACTACTCCCACGCTGACCAGACGGGTTGGGAGAGGAGAGCCGAAGCTCTCACTGTGATCGCCACTGTCATTTATTCAATTGTTCTCACGATGCTGGGTCAACACCGAAATTTTTGAGCCTCCACCGGGAAAAGAAACCGTGACCGCTCGCATTGAAGACGAGCGCGCTACCGACTAGGCTACGCACGAGGCTCATATATATGCCTTTTTTGATCCCAAACATGCTTGCAACTGCGAGAGGAATCCCCACGAAAGAGATAATCACTTCCGCAGGAAACACCGATTGAGTCCTAAAACAGCCATAAGGCATATACAGTATATATGAGCCACACCAAATATAGCAATTTCTATGTTGTAGAATCGAATGTTATTTTTAAATGTGAATTATTAAGAATAGCAAGTATCAAAATAAACAATGCGGTCAGTGAAGTTGATCCCATCTTTAGCTATTTATTTGGTATCGGATAAGCTCTCATCATAAATCAGATTAAAAGAAGTTTATACGCATACATTGTAATGGTTCTAATAATAAACTAATTTATTACGTATATCATGCGTCCTGTATATTAAGATCGCCTCAGTAACTCTAGAAAACATTTAATATAATAACAAAACAAAGCAAATATGCTGGTATAAAATTTAATTTTCACAAAGGAATCTTTATCAGAATAATGATTTGTAATAAAGCACAGGAAACTCAATATTATGGAATATCCCAAATTGTGGAAAAAATAAAGATTCTTGAAATCGAGTAGTTTTAAAATATTACAGATACTATAAAATATAATGAAAGGAAATTGTGCGGGACGCTGGTTCATGACTTAACAAATATCAAAACTTTTTAAATATTTAGTATGAAGAGTGCAAATTTCGAACTGCTATACATTGAACAAGTGTTCTTATATGTTACATTTAATCTCAATACCTAATATGATTAAAGTCCAAATAAACGAATACCTTGGATATTTTTGTGGAGAGCATCAAACTTGAGAACAAATAGAGAAATCTTATATCAACCATTGAGCAAGGGCGACTTAAATTTGAAAAAAAATATAGTTGTCCAAGTTGAGGCTTTACTCCTTCACTGTCAATGATTTTATACATAGTTTGTCAACACAACACATCTTTCTCATGTCAAGTTGTCATGCAGATAATGCTAAAATCGATACAAACTTACCTATCGACATAAATGCCAGCCAAAAAAATAACATTCTGCACTTAAGGTCCGTTAACAAAAATGATTTATGCCTTGGGTGTCAAAATTCCTATTGAAGAAGGGGGAAAAAACTTGCAAACTTTATTTTGTATGGACCATTCTAGTAACTTTTAATTTCGCTCCGTCACAAGTATCCGTCGCGTTCTAGTTAAAATCCACAATCACAAACGTCCAGCCGGGATTTTAACCCGGGACTTTCGAATTGAAGATTGGACTGTCAAACAATTGTACATGTACTTAATAAACAGAAACTCTAATATTTCTCAAATAATAACAATTAATGTTGATGAAACACACAGACAAAGTCAAATTTGCTCAAATTTCTGTTAATTACGTCGACAGCCCATGTTATGTCAAATAATGTTGAAACTAGTACATAATATGGTGTAGTAAAAAATAATCCATTATTTTGCCAATAGATGGCTTCAGTGATCTGTAGCTCGCGTTGTATAAGTCCGATCGGGTTCAACGAGATGGCGTTCAAACGATGAGACTGCGTACTACAAACACTATTCAGATAGTTGGGATGAGTTGACTTAGTGATGTGTGAGCGCGCGTCAGAATGGACACTAGCACAGAGAAAATACGCTATATTTTACAGTTTTTCTTCGATAAAGGCGAAAACGCAAGCCAGGCGGCTGCAAATATGAATAGTGTTTATGGTCCTGATACTGTAACAGCCAATCACGCGCAATTTTGGTTTCGTCGATTCCGTGCCGGTAATTTTGACGTGAAAGATGTACCACGCACTGGAAGGCCACGTGTCGAACATGTCGATAAAATCATGGATTGTCGCGTCCGACCGTCATGTAAGCACTGTTTCGATTGCCCAAGAGCTAAACATTGCACAAAAAACCGTGTGGAACCATTTGCATAAGGCTGGATACAAAAATAAGCTTGATGTATGGGTGCCACACGAGTTAACGCAAAAAAACCTCATGGACCGAATTTCCATCTGCGAATCGCTGCTGAATCGCAACAAAAGCGACCCATTTCTGAAGCGGTTGGTGACTGGTGATGAAAAGTGGATCACTTACGACAACGTCACGCGAAAACGGTCGTGGTCGAAGCGCGGTGCGCCGGCGCAAACGGTGCCCAAGCCAGGATTGACGGCCAGGAAGGTTTTGCTGTGTGTTTGGTGGGATTGGCAGGGAATTATCTACTATGAGCTGCTCCCCTACGGCCAAACCCTTAACTCGGAACTATACTGTCAACAATTGGACTGTCTGAAGGCAGCAATCACCCGGAAGCGTCCAGCTTTGGCCAATAGAAGAGGCATTGTGTTCCACCAGGACAACGCCAGGCCACACACATCGATAGTGACTCGCCAGAAGCTCCGGGAGCTTGGTTGGGAGGTTCTTATGCATCCACTTTATAGTCCGGACCTGGCACCGAGTGATTACCATCTGTTCCTGTCCATGGCGAACGCGTTTGCTGGTGAAAAATTCGCGTCAAGAGAGGCTTGTGAAAATCGACTGTCTCAATTTTTTGCCAATAGGGACAAGGGCTTCTATGAGAGAGGCATCATGATATTACCTTCCAAATGGCAACACGTTATCGAACAAAACGGCGCATATGTGACCTAAATCGGATCATTCTAACTATGGTAAGTCAAGTCTTCAATGTCATGCAAAAATAATAGATTACTTTTTACTAACACCAGATATATACAGTATATGAAACAGAAGTACAAGATCAAATATGTGATTAACGTAAAAATGTAGACACATTAAAACATCGAATAATATGGAATAATATGGGCGAAATATATTCAAATAATGGAGCACATAGTTCGCGATAATTACCATTTTAGAACTGTAGAACAAATAATAAATAATTTGGAATTCAATTATTTTCCGCATACTAGAAACAATTTTTTATATGGTTAATAGCTCAAACTTTTCACATACTGTTAATAGAAATAGGATTTATAAGTGTAGAATGATATATTTATCAGCTATATTTAAGGTATTTAAGTATCTCTCTACACAGGATAAACCAGAAAAATGACTATTATATAAGGACAGTGTATTAAAGTTGTATCCTTTCTTTTATTTATATATTGAGATATCCTCTTAAGAAAAGTGATAGAGTGTTGGCTTAGCATTTGGGAGGTCGTGGGTTCAATCCCAGCATCCAACTATCCTGACTGATGTTTTTCCAGTGTTTTTCCTGTCAAACCATTCAAATGCCGTGATGGTACCTTCAACTTGGGTCTACTGACACTTTCCTCTCCCCTATCTCGGCCTGAGCCGTAGATGCCTAAAGGTCATAAATAACATTCAAATTAAATTAAAATTACTTTTCTTAAGAAGTGGGAACCGGAAAATTTTCTTTGCAGAGGAAAACTAGAACGTTCAGTCAAAACCGGGGAAATTTTCTTGAAACTGGAAACTAAAATATCCAGAAATTTCATATAACTGAAAACTCAGTTTCATCACAATGTAACATAAAAACTTACTGCGTTGCATGCTTTATAAAGTGATATAATAATGTAGGACCTTTTTGCTTCACTCTTATCGTCTTTCGGTGATACTGTAAAGAAAACAAATTGTAGAAGCATTTTCTTTAGATTCTAAATTCCAAAATTCAATTACTTGTTTCTAATTCTGATCATGCTCTTTTTCCCAAAGAGACATAAGTATATGATAAAATTAACTGTAACTTACCCTGTTGATGCGAAATGCGCCCAGATTTTGACAAGAGTTTGAACTATTGGATAGTCAGAATCTTTGACTGTCATTTGAATCAAATCTTTAGAGCTATGCAGCAGGTACCTTATATCATGACCATGAGGAACTCCTGTAAGAAAACAATCATTCAATTTTGGGAACTATAGCTTCATTGGTAAATTAGATTTCATAATTTGTAAAAATTGAGGTAGAGTAACACAGATGACTATAGCAATATTTACTCCATTATTTATTGCAAGAGCAAGGTGTAAGAATGCGTAATTCCTAAACCATACACACTTATCTATAAAAAAATTTTACATCTCCATGGTGGGCACTATTAGTTGAGCTATTGCAAAGACTTTTTTTTTTACTAATGATAGTTCTTATACCCAGAAAATGCAAAACGCAATAAGTGATAAAACATAGGGCTAGTTTATGTGAACACTTCCCAATGACTGCATGTTTCTTTCGAATAATATATATGAACAATTTGTAAATCAACAAATAGGAAAACAAAGAACCATGCATATTGTGAGGGAAGCCTGATACTTCCAGGTTAGTGATGTGTAATATGTGAGACTTAAAATATAATGAGATTTATATGTGTGAGATTTGAACTCTAATTAGCCCTATGACACCAGCGAACAAAATGTACATTTTCAGTACTATTCCAACGCCATGTAACTGTAGCCGAAAGGTTAAAAAGTATAGGCATACGTTGTATGACTCCAGAATAGTGAGTAACTCCTAGAAAATGTATTTTTAGACATATATGGCACATTTCTTGAAAAATGGGTCTGAATGCAGCGTGGCCAGTAGAAAATGCCAGAATTTTGCCCTTTTTTCTTGGCTTCTGATTGGTCGAGAGGTTTGTGGCATGACAGCCCAGAAGGGCTGTGATTGGCTTTTACCCTCCTCCCTCTCTTGCCTGCTAACGGGAGTCTATTGGAAATTGTTTTGCAGACTTAATCGAAGGTTATTCGAGAATGTTCGTAGATGCTGAAGTTTAGGTTTGATTGATATTTTAATGAAAATGTAATAATTTGATTAATTATTGAATAAATCGAAGATTTTATAAGCGCCATGTTGTTGCTTGGTATACCTGGCCGCGAAACCCGGTATGAAGCGCCGAGAAAACGGTATAAGGTGGTAGGATATGGTTTTTCTATTGAGTAATTAAATTTATTTTTTGGGTGGGAATCATATTATTATTGAGGGAGAATGGTTATACATTCACCGTGTTTGCGTAGCACACAGTTGATGTGTTTGGGCAATGTTGGATGCATACTGTTTAACTGTATCATGTTTTCATGTTGAGCTGTGACAAATTGCGGATGCGCAGAGTTGATTGTTTGAAATGAATCGACGTATAGCAAGATATAATAAATTGTTTGTTCGAAACGAGTCGACGCGTAGCAAAATGAAACAAGTTGTTTCGCATCTGAGGTGCTCAGGAAGAGGGTGAACAAAATGCTTTTTAAGTTCGGTTGTCGGGGAACATGATGAAACATGGCTTGGTTTTCCTTGGAATTTGAGTGTGCAAGTGTTCTTTTAAAAAGCAGGTGTTTAAAGGAATTCTCTTTATGTCTGCCGCTTGATTGACAGCGGCGCCAGTTGAATAACATTTCACAATCTATGTATTGTTTTGCATCCTTTGATGTTCTAGACAAAATAGAACATGTTTCTTTTGAAATTTGTTTCTTTTGATAACAGGTGTTCACAGGAATTTTTTAAGTTTGAAAGATTTTTGAATTCTGTATAATATTATTTTGTGTTTCGTATTAGAACTTATGTTGCACAATATTGTGCAAACTTACCATTTAACTTAAGCCGCCTTCTGCTGCCTTCATTTTTTAACTTTTTGTATTTCACATTTTGAACCATCTTAAAACTAATCTATAATTATAAAATAAACATATTTCAGTACACTCTATCTTTATTGTTTCCTTTCATGGATTATCTTGAAATAAAAGATTTGGTTTTACCTTGATTCGGAAAAAGTTTATTTGCATTTTTCTTTTGTTTTATAATATTTTTTACAAGAGATTTTACAATCTCATCTTTTTCTCTAGATTCCTAGTATGAAAAGTAGAAATTATATTTTTTCAATGCACACTGAAATAAATAAATACAATACAGAATAGTCTATAAAGAAGAGATTTTAGGTAGATTTCGAAGAAAAATCTACCTATTGAGATCGGTACGGTCTCTATGTATATATGTCTGTGTATATATATAGGGTGTTTCAGGACCTCTGGTACAAATTTCGGGAGATGAATCCTCATGTCAAAACAAGAAAAAGGTTCATATGAACACGCGCTCTATCATGCGTAGTTTCGGCGCTAGAGGACACCAAAGATGTCCAAAACTATTTCAAGGCAGTTTATTTCGAATACTAATAGCTGTAGAGCTGGCGGCTCGTCGTTTCGTCAAAGAAATCGGACCTTCTCGTTCAGAAAATGCACTTGTCAGCAGTGACGGGAAAGTGCGCGACTTATTCCCCGATTTTAGTGGAGGATTCCCCAAGAATTGCACGACGAATGCGGGTCGAACAGAGCAAGTAGACGATGACTTCCTATCAGAGAACAACACCAGGTTGATTCCAAGGTGATACCTCAAACAGAGGCAAGATGGGGAAGAAATAAAGAATGTTTTGCGTGGTTGCAAAATTTCACTCGGGAATCCCTCGCATATTTTCCCATCACTTCTCACATGTGCATTTTCTGAACGAGCAAGTATGATTCTTTTGACGAAACGATGGGCCGCAAGCTCTAATATAGCTATTACTGTTCGAAATAACTCGCCTTTAAATACGTTCTGCTATTATGCAACCATGCATAACATTCTTTATTCCTTTCCCATCTTGCACCTGCGTGAGATATCGACTTGCAGTCAACGTAGTATTGTTCTCTGGTATTAAGTCATTCTCTACATGCTCTGATCGACCCAATTTCGCTCTTCGATTCTTGGGGAATTCCTTATTTCTCTCGGGAATCCCTCACGAACTTTCCCATCACTTCAGACAACCACATTTTTTGAACGAACAGTTCCGATTTCTTTGACAAAACGATGGACCGCAAGCTCTACAGCTATTAGTTTTCGAAATAAATAGCCTTGAAATACAGTTTTGGAGTCCTCTACCGCCGAAACTACGCATGATAGGGCGCGTGTTGATATCAACTTCTTTTCTTGTTTTGGTATCAGGATTCACCTCCCGAAGTTTGTACCAGAGGTCCTGAAACACACTATATATATATATATATATATATATATTAACACGCTAGCGGCCATAAATTTGAAGATATTTTAACCAAATTTTAGCGTTATTTCTAGACTTAACAGCTCGGTTAAGTTCGTTAATGAGCAAAATCGGTCGCCGAACCCATTGTTGTAAAGAATATACAGCCTAAACCGCTGGGGCTATTGAAATCAAATTTGGTACAAAGGTACAACATCACTGTTTGATTACGAAAATGTTACCTAATGAATTCAATGACGCCATCTTGGATCGAAAATGGCGGGAGCAAGAAATCTATTTTCCATATCGTTTGAGCTAGAGATTCGAAATTTGGCATACAGGTGTATTGTTACTAATAGTTCAAGGAATATTGAAAAAGTCGCCATCTTGAATCCAAAATGGCCGCCGAACCCATTGTTGTATAGAATACACAGCCTAAACGGCTGCAGGTAGACCTATCAAATTTGGTAACAAGGTACATAATAACTTGTATGTTACTAAAATATTACATGATGTATCCAAAGACGCCATTTGGATCTAAAATGGCGGACCTAAAAATCATTTTCCACACTGTTTGAACTAGAGAAACGAAATTTGGCATAAAGGTCCATTATGACGAGTAGATTAGGGAAACATTACAACGCTTGGGAGTAGTCGCCACCTTGGATCCAAAATGGCCGCCCAAAAGCCCATTTAGCACACCGTTTGAGCTGGATAAATGAAATTTTACTTGAAGGTGTACCATCACAAGTAGGTCACGACAATATAAGAAAACTTTCAAAAAGTTGTGAACTTGGATCCAAAATGGCAGCCCCAAAAACCAAATTTCCAAATCATTGAAGGTAGAGAAACTTAATTTTCTTTGAAGATGTATGACCGAGAGTAGGTTACAATAAATGGGGCAAACCTCCCCTTTGGGGACGCAGTCCCCGTGGGAGTGTGCAGGTGGACGGGCGTGGTGGTGCAGTGCTGCAGGGCGATTTTGGTTAAGATAAAGGAGGCGCATCCTCTCAAAAGCACTGAAGTTGGGGGCGAGATTTAGCTCAGCCTGTTGGCTTACCGAAAGGGATTTTCTCTTTTTAATTTGAGTTTTATTTACATTATATAATTTGCAATTTCGTTTTAAAATTTTACAATTGGTTTACTACTGCCATTTCCAAAGCTATCGACCTATCGACCACGCCCATGTTTATTAATATATACGGCAGTCCAGTGAGTTCCAGAGGAACTTAATGCCCTTAAATTCACTATAAGTGCCACTGGATATTCAACTTGTTTTTTTAAAGTGTCCACTGAATAAATTCCAGTAAGCGTAGTTGCACTAGTACAGTCCTGAAGCACAATTTTTAAGATCTGATCAGTCCACATCCGAATCACTTTCACATATTGGCGTTGGTTCATACACTGTTCTGTTTTCAGGTAGAATAAAAACTTAAATGATAATAAGTTATATACTTTGTGTACAATGACGCATCTTTTAAAGAACAACGAAAACTTTAAACTAATAAAGATGGTGAACACAATTTTGTGATGGGAATGCTAAACCATTATATTTTGGACACTGCATATCTTCCAAATTAATCACTGTTCTTTGTAGAAGAAACTCTACGTAAATTTGCCGTGCTTTGCCGTGACTGAATGCACTATCAGTGTGTGAGGTATACTTCGTAACTGTGTCTCTAACTTCGTTGTATTCAACTTCGCCTTCTATCCACTCTAGACCAAAAGATGCTGGCTTAAATAATTATTTGTATATCTTAAACTTGGAATAATCTTTGATATTGGAAAAGGAGGTTTAAATATCCAACTCTGAAAACTATTGGTATCTACATGAACTATGGCTAATTCTTTGTCTATGAAATTATTTTCTTCATTATCATCGAAGGCTGAAAAGTGTATGACAGTTCTCGGTTGATCCTAAACTAAACTAATTGTTACATGGTATGATCCGTATATACATTTCGATCCTTATCGTGTGTAAAAGGGAATCGAATTGAGCGTAAATAATACATTAATTATGCAAGATTTTGACTGAACCCAATTCGGAGATTAACGGGAGAATCCGATCCCTTGTAAAATCATCCAAAGTATTAGTAGGGGAAATAATAATAGCGTAAAAAGTATATCCGTGAGGGTAATCAGAATATGTGATCGTATGACTTACATTTTCATGAAATATACTAGTCCCAGAGAACAGGGTGTGATAACTTATAGTTGTTTAGCAGAATCTGGAGGAAGAGAGTGGGGAAAAAATTGGGAACCAACTTGTACTTGCAACTTATTAATATTAAAAGTTTCAAAGTGGAAGGGATATTCATGATATTTTCCATTGAATGTAGTAGTTGCTGTAAAACCTATAATGAGACCCTTTAGTACATTGCCAAGAAATATATTATCAAGGTTATAGGAATCAACATTTGCAGGAATTGTGTATACTCTTGTTTCAACTCTAGTCAGTGGTAGTTTCGCAGTATCATGAGTCATAAAACTGTTTAACTGTAAAACTAAATCATCTGAAATATTAATTCGACGAACATAAAGATTAATCCCTTTCAGTTTAACTTTAAATGTAGAATTTTCAGCTGCCATTAAGCAGAATGCATCTTTACTGCGACTTAATTTTATACGAAGATTAACTTTATTTGGAAGAACTCGATTTGATTCAGAAATATCTGTATGAAGTCGTCCATACATATCGATTGAAGCGCTACCAGCAACAAGAGACTTTCGTTTATTACTAGCATTATTTTCATTAAGAATATTAAAATGCCCTGCAGTATCCTTATACCATAATCCAGTGGTTAAATGAGTTTTGTTTCCATCTTCAGAATAATTAAGTAAAGTTTCATAGTATGCATTAAATTGGTACCAGCATTTGAAGAAGAAATAATTTTATCATTTAAAGAAATATCCACTAGGCTAAAAAGTAAATGTAAAAAGTTATTCACCCGCGCTACATTATCTGCCAGAACGGCTGGAGGTCCTTGTGCTGCTACTTGTAAATTATTTCCATTTCCCCTTAATACTTTAAACTTGACATGAAGGTAAAAATATGTGCAGGAAGAATATATTTAGCAGTGTCTCCAGGCACAAGAAATCCTATAGGTCCATCAGAAGAAAGCGATGAAAGTGGTTGATACTCTACCATTCGAGATGATTCGATAGCAGTTCGTGTCATAGGGAGAGAAACTAAATCGAATTCTTTCGTACAGCATTCATTACTTTTAGTTGTAAGAAACGACATTTCTAACTGAAAATATCTCTAGTCTTTCTTTTGTTACAAACACGTCGTCTTTATAAACTTGGTAGTCCAATACGCACGGATGCCTTACGATTTCGTTCCCTTCTTCTACCACTAGCAATAAGCAAATGAGTGACTTTATTTTCAACTTTAGTTCTTAAAGATGATCCTGCTTCGAGGACTCGTGTTTTTAAAAATTCCTTAATAGGACGGTTTTCAAGCATATCCCCAACAACTTGTGTTCCCGTTTGTAAAGCTTGTCGTCCTACTGCTTTTGCTTCTTTTTTAATGAATGGCGTAGCAAATCGGAACAGTCCGCGAAATAAACTCCCAATCCTATGTTGATACAGGTCCTGCAAAGTAAGGTATACCTCTATGCATAACTATATAGATTTTCATTTTGAAGTGTTACGGTTAATGTCTCGGATGTGAATGGTAAATTTCGGCCTGCATGGTCCTTTAGTAGTATTTCTACAGTGCCAAATGAAATTTCTTCAAGTGGAAAATAATGCACATTCTGAAAAGTTATGGTTTGTACTTTTCCATGATGATTATAGGTCATACCTACAATTCGTAAAAGAGATGTTTTTGTATCACCTACAAACTGAGATTGAATAATATCTGTATAGATAAACACTTGACGAGGATATCCAATATCTAAAAAGGGCTGTTTAGGAATACGATTATCTTTTAAAATATTAATATGAGTCTCAAAACCTAATTGTAATGCTAATACAGTTCATAAACGTAAAGACTATATTGTCATCAACGTGTACAGTGACAATGTTTGAATATTCAATTTTATACTTGAATTTATTTTATTCAATTCATCTAGCAACTACTGAAAGGAGGAATAATATCCCTGGGCTATTTTATGTATTACATTATCATACCATATTATATTTTTACTAGAAAACACATTATGACACGTTAAGTTAATATGAATTTCACTTAATCATACAATCCACAAATCATTTAAATGTATTTGATTATTAAGAATATTGAAAAAATATAATGGACTATTTTTAGAACTTAGAATACTTCCATTGGAAGTAAGAGTAATGTAAACACTGTCGTCACTACTTTCAGAAATCATTTTCCTTTAAAATGTAGTGTCACGCTTGACGTCCCAAATAGAAATGGCAACTTTTCCCCTTGCACATCTTTTAAGTCTACTTGAAGAGTATCAAAATATTTCTTTTCAACTTTAACCTATTGTGGCCAATCAAAAATAAAAGATTTCATTTTTCCGTGATGATAATCTTGAATGTCGGTTTTTCGAATTAGTTTTCTATAAACAGGTTGATCTTTTACAATATCAACACAAAGATTTATTTCTGAAAGAATAAGGTAATCAAGATTTGTGTGGAAGGCTGATGGAATATTTAGAAACCTTGGTTTCTTTTTCGTTATCATGAGATAAAAGTGAACTATACGTGTATTCACTTTAGAATCATTAGTAAATCCTAAAATATTTTGTAAACCAGAACTCATCGCAAAAAGATATTCATGTTTAGGTCTTCGTTTATGAAAAATATAAACTCTTCCTCTACTTTATCTCTATCTCTACTTTCTCTTTCTTTATCTCTACTTTCCTCATATTGAATAACGATATGATATTCTTCTGCTGTTACTACAGGATCATCATTAATAATTCGCTCAACACTAATAATTTGTTTATCATGAAACTTTTTATTAAGAATACTACTATCGTCAAATATATGTAAATTTTCTTTCTCGTCATATTCTTTTCCCATTTGTTTAGATGAAGTCGTGTGAATAATATCTAAAATTGAATGTAGTGATTCATAACACCCTGCTGGAAATTTTATGTTATATTCTACTATATGTTTATCCCCAGTTTGAATAATAAATTGTCCTCTTTTTGAATATTATAACAACTCAAGGGAATAGAAAGTCCGCTCAAACCTAGCACCCAATTTCCCGTTAAATGAATTGGCTGACAAAGCTTCGTAGTATACGAAGTTATTTTATTTTCAAAAATATTATTGCAAACATTTGCAATAACATGGTAAGGTAAGATAAGACTCATCGGCTTGTTCTTGAGACATGTTTACGACTGAACTAATTTTTGTTTAACCTAACTACCCGTAGAAGATGGATAACCTGGCCATTTGACACAAATCCAACCTTTTCTACGTTTTAGTACTTTTTTCAATTAAATAAATTTATGTTTTACTACAAATACTTTTTGTATATCCTGTTGATAAAATGAACCTGTTATAAATTCACCATTCCAATCTCGAATTTTATAAGTCATTTGATTGCTTTGATTACACTGATCCACTAAAAGTATTTCACGAGACCATTTCGTCTTATAAATATCTTTTTTTAATTTATGTTTATATTTACGGACTCGAACATAATCTACCGCTTCAAATTTACATTTCAGCTTAACTTTCTTTTCTTGCTCGTATAATCTTTGCCAAATTTCCTTAACATTAGAATCATTTACTTGTACAGGTGCATATTAAATGGAAAAATGTTTCATATTATTATAACTTTTTACAAGATCTTGCTAAATATCAATATAACGATAAGTATTTTCAGCAGTAAAGTATTTATATATTTTCTTCCTTCAAAGTACGAACAGAATGTTCTACGAAAGCAACTTTGATTTCAGAATGTACACTATAATGATTCACTTGATATTTTTTAAAAACACGTTTTACATGTTGGTTATAAAATTGTCTTCCTAAATCAGTTTGACAATGAAGTAGAGGCAATTTTCTTTTACTGAATATTGATTCTATTGCTTTCTCCATGACATTACCAGTTTCAATTTTAACACGAGTACAAATGGCACAACGACTGAAAGTATCAATGCTACATAAAATATATTTATATCCATCATTATATTTTGATACGTTTTGCATATCTGCTAAATCCATTTGAACTAGTTCATTAGGCGCATTAACATAATATTTTTACGGGCAAATTGTGTACCTGCAGGAGCATGTAAAGTGTATGTATCTTGTGAAGCTTTCTTACTTTTTTCTAAAAAAGCCCAGTTTTCATTTCTAACTTGGAGATACTACCTAAAGAATTTGTATTTGCATAGGCATAATAAAGTTTATGAAGTGACATATTTAAAACTTATATTTTTTACAATTTATAAATAATGAAGGAAAACGTTTCTTTATTCCTTGACTAACACTATTCTTTTCCTTCATTATTGATTTACTAGAATTCTTCTTCTTCTTCTCTACTATTTTGCGAACAATATTCTTCTGCTTTAGTATTTTAGTAGAACCTGCGCCAAATTGAAAATTAATTAATTGTAAGGAAATATTAATATTTTGTAATAATTCTTTAAAATCTTGAATGTCAACTAGATTTTTAGGAGTTTTTCGAGTTCTTTGCTCATCATTGATAAGATCAATAATACTTGAATCTGAAAATATTTTGTTATCTATGGATACTGCGCCAGTTTGATCCGAACTGATAAGATTGGGAAGCTTACAGGAGATTTAATAATACTTGAGTCTTTTTTTGCAAATTATTTTGGTACTGAACTAATAATATACTGAATCATAGGTAACATATTTGAAGATTGCGAATTGTATACATAAAACAAGTGGTTTCTGAGACTGCGGAGTATATTCTAAATACCGATGTAATGCCTGCTGATACAGGTTCCATTTCTCATCCGTAGAAAGATCACTTCGTTTTAAAATTTCATCCATTTCATTATCCAACCGGGTTTGATGCGACTTTACACACTTCATAGTGGAATACATTTGCGCACCCCATTTTTTGAAATTGCGAAGAAATCTTAACGGTTAAATAAATTTCCAGCCACTGTACTTTAAGATTGGAGCTAATAATAAAGACAGAAAAGCTCCACCTTTTTGCATTAGCAGGTTGAGTTTCTTTTTTAAACTTGATCGTTTCAGAGAGAGTGCACGTAATGTCTTCTTATGTCGACGCAACCTTTCCTTCTGAAGAGGAGAGAGTTCAAAGTTACCCTTTAAAACATTTTTACGTACTTGTGCAATAGTACGAATAACACCACTAGGTGCATTCTGAACTAATGCTTTACGCTTTTCATTCTTACATATTTCATAGTCCTCATCAGATGATATTTTATGCTTGAAATCTTGATGCCATCTGTCCTGAATTGGATTATTCATCTCTTTTACATGTGCATAGTTTCATCTGGAAATATATTTGTACATAGACGTAAAGCATCCGGTGTAGACTGAGTTAAATCGGAAAGTAAATATGAATTAGGTTCATCAGTAGCATTTTCGAACACCTGAATTACATAAAGATAAAAAGATAAAATGAATTGCATGGGGAGTAACAGCAGTATTGCTTACGCCCTTTCCGAACCTGAATTACATCTTCACTACATTGCGGCATAACTTGCCTGGCTAAATATTGTATTTGCAATTTATCTCTAGGATTCTTGAACGCAATGATATAATTGGCGTTTAATGAAATATCACGTGCATATTTTTCTTTAGGAAATAAATTTTGAGCTATAAATATTACACTTAGATTCTTATGATGTGAAAATTTCGTAAAAGTTTTGGAAACATCGGATTTCAGTCATAAGATCATCGAGAATTAACAGTAAATTTTCCTGAATTTCAAAAGCATTCATATCAGGAATTCCAAAATGAAACCGTATATTGCTAATCTGACTAGATAATTTAGGTATCACATCACCATAGCACCACACTATTTCCTTAAAATGACTAGAGAACATCGTTCCACGGTGAATTAATAATGTGTTCACAAAATAATTTTTACCAGCTCGGCTGGGACCTGAAAGCAGAATAGTTGCAGGATGAAGGAAGGGAAGCATCATGAGCTAGCGAGAAAAGAGAAATTAACTAACAGTTGTTAAGTCTTCTTCTTTTATTGCCGAAAGAAGTGTTTCGAATTCATTATGAAATTTACGTTTACTTGCCACATTCTGATGTGTTTTTGTTTCTGGCCTAGATATAATTTTGAATCCTGGCTTCCTATAGATACCATTAGGACTACTAATTATTTTCTTTTCATAATTATGCTCGACTAAATTTACAAAGTGGTCGAAATTAATAATTTGACGCGCACGACAATTTAGTGTAATTCCCTGAATTATGAAAGTGGATTTAATATTCCCAGTCTGAATTTCCCTTTCCTTCTACGAATAATTTTTAGACCCTAACCACAGCCGAACTCCATAGAGGCCGGAGCATTTCCTCGTAGCAGCACCGCTCACGTGATACGAGTGGCCCATCTGACTTAAGAGAAAGAGCTGCTGCTTTCTACTTCTCAAATGAGATTAGGAAAGAAACGCTTGCGATATAAATGAAGCAGCTCATTTTTAATCAATAAGTTAATTTATCAGTTACACTATTCTAACATGTAGTTCACATAAATGATATCTACAAGGAAAGGTATTGATATACAAAGTTTAAAAATCCTAAATTAAGCACTAATATAATTAGCATATATGGTAAAAGCAACTTATCAGCTGGTACCTTGATTTTGGCCGAAATAATGAATCATATCAAATGGTGTGCCAGTCTTGCTGTATACGTACGAATGAAATTGACACACCCTCAACCAGTAGTTGAACATAAACAACTGCAATACACAGTACACTATATATGATCTATTATTAAACAGATTGACACAATCTTCATGACTACCCACATGATTGCTTTTAACTCATTAGAGTTTCTTATTAGCAATTCTCCCAGCATTCAAAAAAACATTTTTATGTTTCGTGTAATTGTTCAGCAAGATGTTAGAAAATGTGGTGATCAAATTTTCAAATACATCAGGTAATTCGACACCACATATACAAATATTATGCAAAGAACTTTCACATAATTCATCGTCAATAACACTCAACAAAGCAAGGTTCTGAAGTATTTTTTTCTGGTGTCCACAATGCAAGAACTTTTCTTCATACATTTCACTGACTAGAATTTGCATTAAACAATGAATATGACAACCAACTCTCTGCACAAAATCAGAAGGTACAGTAAGATCATCTCTGTTGAGATATGAAATATACTTGTCTTCTACATTGCCCTTTAAAAATGCAATACAATGGTTATAATTGAGTTTTTGACATATTTTGTGAGCAGCATATCCACAAATGTATAATATACTTGAATCAATTTTTTCCACATCTATTTCAGTCTTATTTAGGTCTGTAAGTGCTCACATAAAATCTGACACAAGTGTAGCTTCTATTTTTTTTTCTTTTTAGTACACTCCGTGAGATTTTGAACTACATCAGGACAAAATCTGATTTGTCCATACTTCGCTGAATGGATGTTTAAAAGACTTTTTACCCTCATTTTCTTTTCGGTTTCTAGAATTTGTACTACTGAAACGTGATAATAGCCACCAGATAATTGACGATAGCAACTAAAACGGCTTTCCAAGTTGTCTGTCTGAATTTTACCTGTTAACACATACTTTATACCAATCTCATTCAAAGACATCTTGATGAATTGAATTAATACAAGAGTACAATGATAAAGAGCAGTGAATGTGTCACTCGTTAAGCAGGTGTCTTTGGAAAATGACCTCCATGCTTGCAACCAATCGAGAAACTGTTGAAGAAAAGCTAATCGTTCATCACTAACATTTGTAAATGGAATGGCTGCATAATTTCTAGAAAGTATACCAGAAAGTGTGCTTTTTAGGTTAACAATGTCCCACCACTTTTCCACAAGCTCTACAAAAATTACAGTACCTGATTCACATCCATATTCAAGTTTCAAAGCTGACACAGTTGTTGCATGAAAAATGTTAGTAACAAGGCTTACTTTTTGCCTTTCCAGATTACGTGGATATACTGACTTGTAATTTAATTTAGGAGCAGTTTTGAGAAGAAGGTTCTTTCTTGTACAAGTTTACAACATCTGAGAATTTAGCACGTAATATTACACTTTCAAAACTTGTTACACTTTCGAGAGGCGGAAGAGCAAAAGTTTTCTCATAATCTTTCTGATTTAACCAATTGTTTCTTAAACACTTAAATACGTGCACTGTATCGTACGTCACAAATATCTTTCTACCAGAAAATTCGAAACTATATTCATTGTCAGAATCTTGTGTAAGGATCTTAAACATATTTCTGTTGATTCTGTTGTTATCTGCAATAATGATGACCACTCTAAATCGTGAATCATTAACTAAAGCTAATACCTTCTGAGTTAAAGAATGTAATTCAGAACCAAATAATTTTTTTTACAGGAACTAAAGCAACAACTTCCCTTAAATGGCCATACACAGGCCTCTGCATTACAATTATTTGCTGCGGAACCATATATATTTCCCCCCTTATATTCAAAAGATAGTTTTACATAAATATCATCTAACTGCAATGCTACAAACTTTTCTCGGTTGGATGTTCGCTCTGCAAGAACATTCAAAAAGTGTTTGTTTTGATCATCGGCCGATGGAGAGATCATAAACGAGACTGACAAACGTTGAAGGTGTATATGATGAGGTAGAATGAGAAGGTGATTTTGCCTAAGAGCCACGTATCATGATGATGATTGTTCATACAACATAAAAGCAGTTATAATCATGTTAACAGAGTATGATCACCTCTTCATAAAATGAAGCTTCAACTGTTCACAAATAAATCGTAAATGATTCGTTGAAGCGTCTCCTTCCACTTCATCAGGCTCATACAAACTTTCCTTAAGGTTTTCAACGCATTTTTGAACATAGTTTGCCGGTGATGTTTGAGGAATAAATCAACAAACCTGCTAAGAATCTGTTGAGTTTAGAATTTGGTGGTAAAATCCACATTAGATCTGATGAACTAATGCACTTATCACCTACAAACACTTTCACGCACAGTTCTTCGTCTATCTTGACGCACGTGTTTATTAATGGAACACACTTCTGGTTAAAATCTACAATATATCAAAAAAGCAAATTATTAATAACGTCACTTTCCCACTTGCCAATGTTGGAAATTTTCTTATGAAAATCACTACACAAAAAAGTAAAATACGATATTATGTCTTCTTTTAATCACTCTTCATTTTTCTTTTCGTAGTCTTTTAATATCTTCTTTGCCGTTCTTCCGGATCAGTTCTCTCTTTGGACTGTTCCTTACTAAGGTAAAAGGGAAGCGACAGACTCTAATTATATCACTGTCTTGAAAATGTTTAATACATACCACTGAGCTGTTAGATGGTGTCCAGTTCGCCCGTGGAATATTTCTAATCCATTGATATCTAAGTGTCTCGTCCTTTGGGAAAAGAAACACGGTAACATATTGAAACGAAGTATCTTTAATTGCATTGTAATTACTCATGCAGCCAGGTACAATGCACTTAGGAGCCATTACTAATAACTAGTTTTGTACAAAACAATTCACACGCACATTACTACAAATACACAGCCACAAATAACAGACCACACTCACAAAAACGGAAATTATTTGTTCCGCGTAACAACGTTTGAATTTCGCTTCAAAGCAACATGCTCGAGACTGAGTGGACGTTGAGGACCACTGTTCACTGTTGCCAATTCTACAGCATTACGGCCTTTTAAATGAAGTTCGGCTGTGCCCTAACCCAATGAAAATAGGGTTCTCCCATCCCTCTTTGTTTTCATTAATTGAATCTCCTAAGTAGTTCCCTGTAGGAAGCAATAGAAGTTCATTTTTCTTCTGTCTGTGGAACATAGAATCTGTATCTGAGTAGATAGCATTTTCTATTCCCATCTTTTCCAATAAACCATATAATTTCAATCTAGCTCATGATGAAATAAAATCTGACAGAATAAATAACATTGGAAAAGTAATTAGGAGTATTAACATTTTCTAATTCCCTGTATGTTACTAACAAGGAATCTTCTCCGATCAGAAGTATACCTTACATGTTTCCCCATCGTTTGTGTTTCTACATGATGTGCTGCCGGAACTCTTAGAGAACGTACCACTGGAAACTCGAAGTAACATGTGGTTTCAACATGGCGGTGACCCCGCACATTTTGACCACGGAGCTACGGCCGTTTTTGCCGATGTTTTTGGCGATCGCTGGATTCTACAGGGGCAATCAGGGACTCGCCAGATGTGTTTGCTCGTACCAGAATCTCCTTACTTCGCCGATATCAGCTCTGTATTGACGTCAATGGCGGTCAGTTTCAACAACATCTGTGAGGTGCGTACGTGCTCAAGACACGGTAGTAGTTTGTACGTCTTTCTGGATTGAACTGCGGAGTGTTTGTTCATGGGGAATATCTTCCACCACGACACTGTTGTTCCTTGCTCCCCATGTCTGCTACTCCATTCGTATTTGTGGTTCGTCCATGCTCGGTAGTAGGCCTAATGACCAGCCTCGATTGTCCGTGGCTTGGAATGCTTGCGACGTGACACTTTGAAGCTATAGTGCGCTGCACTGGGTCATACGTTCGCTATCATACTTCACTACTGTGCCTACTACTGTTTCTCTGTCACTGTGTGCGTTTTTCCAACGTTTTCCTCCATCATTTATCAGATACTTCCGCTGGCCCTTTGGTGAGTTCTCTGCGCACTCTGCACTGCGCAGATGTGTTTACAGCATTGTTTTCTTCAGGTACGACTTTCTCTGTTGTCCTTTTACCCACTGCTACTTTCTGCCAGTACGAACCGACTTTCTCACGGCTCTCGCTTGCAAACGTTTCGGCAAACATCACGAGATTTCATTGGCATTGGCAGTGGTTGTCTAGGGGTGGGGTAGACTGAGTTATGGTAGAGTAACACCTTGCTCGCATTACCAATGTACTCCAGTACATTGTTGTTTTCTTTCGGAGAACAAGATTCCTGTTGGGACAAGTGCCCCTTGGCCACTTCGGTAGCGCCACTGCTCACTCCCGGTGGTTTCGGTTATGTATCGTACATGCGTGGTCCATCGTTTCACATCTTCTGCATCCCTTTTCCACATGTCAGTCTGTCCACATCAGTGCCCCCCCCCCACCCCTGTCTGAGAAATTCCTTGCGCCGCGTCCCTACCGCCCTGCTTCTGCCACCATTGTGTAATTCAAGCATTACTTTCTCTAAAATGTTTGGGACCGCTTGTTGTTCCACCTTTCCTTTGTCCGCAATGAGGTATCACACGTCGTTTTGCCACCATTTGCGACAGCTTGTAATTTGGAAATGACGCCGAATTTAACAAACTGTCACATAAACCTTTTGTTTGTTTTCATGTGTAGATTCTTCTCCCAAGCGTTGTAAACGGAATTTTGCACTACCCTGTATATAACTGATGGAATTTACATTATTGTTAAAAAAAAGTGTAACATATGTTTATAGTATGAAAAGTAAAGTCATATATATTCTATACTATTGTATATTTTAAAAGAGAATATATTTATGTACGTATGATGATGAAAATACGATATCGTTTTATGTAAATAAGTATCAATACTCAAAATATTTATGCATTACGTAAGTGGCCGATAAGCATAACAACATAGTTTTATATTCCAAACTAGATATTTATTGTGCATTATTGCCCAATATACTTATATCTAATTGTCACACAGACTCTTTGATGCACGAAGCAAATTATATACATATCTTTAATGTGATCCTCTAACTTTGCGATTATAATAAACTTCACTTTTTATGTGACTTAATATTCCATCTTAAACTGAAGATGACAAAAATGTTCTTTTTCTTCTAATAGTGAGTGTGAGTTACTTTTATTTTTAACTATCCCAGGTTATGCATTATTAGGAAGTAATCAATATTAATCGATTTTTATTTTTATATCAATATAATATACCACCAATGGTCACCATCCGTAGTGTAGTTGAAATGATTTATTGTAGTTTTCGGTCATTATTCACTAATTACTACTTAATTCCAAATATGAATTAGGTTGGTCTGTCTGTAGAAGTTTGCTTTGTTCAGCCGGACAGTTAAGAGATGATTATGACAGAAATTCTTTCTCACTTTGTAATTTGTTTAAAAAATTATTTATACTAGGTACAGAATCTCGTGACACTGAGATTTACTCTCTTTTGTAGTCAAGCCAAGATGGTTACGCCAAATATACTTTCATGCCTACTTTGAGACATAATTAAGGGGATTTCTTAAGGAGATTTAATTGAATGACGTAGACAGTGTCGGCGACGGCGATTAGAGGGTAAAAGGGGGGGCAAGAAGGAAAAACTTCATATTTCCATATAAAATCATATAGATTTAAAGGTCATTTCAAAAAAGTGGCGGGGTAATAGCCCCTTGCTCCCTAAACGCCGCCCACAATCGTAGAGATTTCTATACTAAATTAGATTTAACAAATGTCATTATCTTTGAAGCTACATTCCAATTAACTACTAGTTAAAAATCTTCCCGTTAGCTTCTTTCGCTGATTTTTCAGCGCTAAAAAGAACATTTAAAACTTGCAAAGTTAGCGCGAAAACTGTTACATACCCGTACTAAAACACTCCACATTAAAAAAAATAACGCTACTGCAAAAATAAATAAACAGATAATTTTGAAATGCACCTAGAATATAAATAGAATTAACTGACACATTGCTTATTGTTTCTTTGATTTATTTATTTGGAAAACAACAGACTAATGCCTAATTAAAGTCTTCCATTGCATAATGAAATAATTCAAGTTGTACACATAACAAAAAAAAACTTTACAAACCCAATCACATAGAACAAAACAGTCATCATAATAGTTTCCACAAGATAAAACTGAGAGCTAAGTCAATTTTGCTTTTATTTTACATATAAAATCATGGCGGTTGAATATGGGCAAAATATGTTATTGCTTGAAAGTGAAAACCCAAGCCACTCTTATTTTCATTTAGGTATAAAATTATGGTAGGCAAGAAAAATGCTTGAAAATGAAAGAACAAACCATTTTGTTTTTATGCAGATATAAAATCATGGGAGGAAAATATGTATAACTGCCCCCCCGGCTCCTATGCCCCTGGGCTGGGTTGCAAGAAAATACTTAAGTGTGAAAACTGACTTAAGTCAAATATTTAAGACAAAAATGCGAGATCACCGTTGCAAGAATCATCTTAAGACCAAAAGTGTATCACACTTAAGTGCAAGAATGTAAGACAGGTATCTGACACACTTAAGTTAAATTTAAGCTGCGTAAGATATCTTATTGACCTCTTTAAGGATAGAAAACAAGGAAAACAAAGGATTTGCACACCATTTCTTGATGAAAGAAGTTATAAAAGAATCTGCATTGCATGTTTCAATAAATTTAAGCACGTGAAGCAAATTATAAATGATAGAAACGACTCAAATAAATATCATGCATTATCTCTATTCGTGAAATAATTATCATTATTTGAAGCAATAACTTTGTGCTATGGTTTCGTGGCGTAGTTGGTTAAAGCGCGCCTGCCGAAACTTTTTGTACTTTCAAGGTTCATGGGTTCGAATCTCTCCCAGCGGAGTATATTTTTTACTTTCACGAAACGCAAAAGTAACATGATTATATTGGTTATAACTTAGTTTTACCTTTTTACGTGCCTTTCTGTCAGTATGATATATTAAAATTATTTAATATTGTACATCACTGGAAACGCCTACAAATGCCGCCTTTGGCATGTCTATGTAATGCACCTCATAACACTTCAAAATTTTATAGGTAAAAAATAAACAATAAATAAGAAATTGTGAGTTAAGTTCAACACCAGTGTGAAGAAGAAAGAGTACAGTACAAGCACGGTTCAACCTGGTATTTTAAAATTGCCAAAATTTTGCGACACTCCATTCAGAAATATTATACTTTTTTATTTTCTTCAGGAAATGTGTGATTGCTTGAATTATAATGTCTAAAGTATAATAATAATATCTTACAAAAATAGTTTGTTTATACTGCAATTAGCAAATTACGAAGCGTGTTTGGAACACTAGAAAAAATAGCGAGTAAGAAATATTTTCCAGAATTTATTTATCTCCGTTTATTGCAGGAATAATAGAAATGGTTTAAAATATTATTAGGAGAAACACCTTTACGTATTCATAGCCTATCTACAGTCATGAAAAGAAATATAAAATAAGATAGAAGAGAGGCCACTCTACATACTAGAGTGGCCCATATAAAACTAAGTTTACCAAAGTGTAAAGTAGGCCTACATAAGTTGAATTTCTGAAAGCACGATTTGTCATTTTCCTAACCTTAAAGGTCATCCTAGTGATTGTAAAACACGCTTTGTATTTCAGTTAAAAAAATTAAAACAGAAACTCTACTGCTAATGAAGCAAAATAAAACTAAACAACAAAGAAGTTTGTTGTATAAGTAAAGGTGATCCCGATGACATTGTAATGAAATGAGTATCATTAAAAGAAAGGTTATAGCGACAAATTGTCCATTGTTAAAAGTATCGAAATAAACGTTAAGAAAATAAGGGATATCCAGGATGAACATAAAATCAGAGTAAACTACAAAAAATTATAGAAGTGCACAAACGTACGGAGATTGTGATGTCACCAGATTGAAAACGACGTAGTAAATCGAGGTTCCTAAACCTTAATCTGAAGTCAGTTTGTCTACCTGCTTCCGTTTAGGCGCTAGATTGCGTTTGAGATAAAAATAAAAAATAAAAGTGTTCCAAGGTTTTGGGAACGGGAGTAAGAAACTAATGAATTTTTCACAATGAGTAGTAGGGTGTATATTGTGTCGGATAAGCTTAACTACTAAGTAAGTTGTAAATTTAATAGTTTCAAAAACGGGCAAGGAACCAATGCATTAAAAACGTAGGTGAATGCTGCAATGGGATCGACGATAAATGAACAAATTTACTGCAGTATTTTTTAGTTAAGTGACTTCGTTTGTAACTTAATATATTTACACATTTTCTGGCATTCACTGAGTTCATAAAATAGATTTAAACAATATAATTTATGAATTTTGGAGTACTTTTGGCTTTATTCAAAAATTTGTCCTCCATTCGTAGTGTTCCTCACCTTAATTCCTTGCACCATCTCGGCTTTCATCTGCTGTAACAAATTTAACCAAAATAAACATCAGTATGAGTAACTGGTGGAAGCAGAATGCGAACCTTGAGCAGGCAAATGTTGATCTATGATCCTTGACGTCGATACTACAATTGGGACTGCGTTATGAAAATAAACCTTAGGAAGTTTATATTAAGAAAATGATTGATGTGGTTAGACGGTTAGAATCAGACGGTTAGACGGTCAGTGGTTTACCATTTTTTTTCAAATCGGTGCTGTAAGATTGAAACTTGTTGACACACAGAATCATTCCTTTAATTTCTCCTAAAATGTATTGTGTGCTTCAAATACTATTCTTGACTCCATATGATGTGGTCGAATGCTTTTAAATCAATATCAATACAGATTAAAAATATCTGCTATCTTACCCCTTCAGAATAACTTCCTGCCTTTCATAGATTACTTCAGCATTTTTGCGAAAACGCCATGAAATTCTTTCGCCAATTCAGAATGTCTTTAGCATTTAAAACGCAGAAAAAAGAGCGCAAATAAAGATATGTACACTTCGCGTAAAAAAAATTGCGACAGCGAAAGCCGTGCAGCTAGGCAACCCAAATGACACCTTCTTATCCCATAATTGTGTCTGGTAAACATACCCCTCTTTCTCCTTCCTTCGTCTCGCCCAAACGAAAATCGGCAAACATCATGAGCACGTTTTGTTTTTCAAAATAGACATGTATTAGTATCGATAAAATGAAAGAATAAAAGCGAGACGAATCAATATACATAGGTTGATGCAGGGAGAAATTTAAACACACAATGAAACACTGAAACTGATGAATGTCTGTTAGACAAACGCAGAGATATGAAAGAGAGAGAGAAAGAGAGAGAGAGAGAGAGAGAGAGAAGAAGTAAAGATAAAAATATGGAATTTAAACGTAGTAAAAATATTTTAAGTCCAGTTCCCACACAATAGAGCTCATTTCCCACAAATCTAACACCAAGATAGAAGTGACTTTTGGACTTTATATTTGTTCAGAGCTCTTCGAATATATAAAGGGTGCTTCAAAAATTCATTAAGTCACTCAAAATGGAAACCTAACTTGGTGGTCAGATTAAATACTCATGGTTTCCAGTGAAACTCCAGAATTTTGAGACACATTTAGGACAATGTTTGAAAATTCGGTGAAACTTATTAAATATACTGGTTCGGAATACTTTGTAATCAGGGATTCTGCCAGGATGTTCGGATTGGAGTGTGTAAAGTCAAAATTGGGAGGGTGGACTAGAGTTTTGCACTGTTTCTATCAACTGTTGTCCGCAAAATGTTAAAGTTCGGGGTAGTCTCCAGAATCGGGTATTGACAGCCCCACAGGGACCGGGGTCTGGCGGAATCACTGATTGTAACAAACCCAGTAGATACCATAGGCCATACCTTCTATTCCAGACTACGAATGCAAAGTAAACATAAGATGAAAATGAATGAATGATAATTTTTCTACTTAATTTCTGTCAGAAAATACCAAGATTATAAATCCAAATTGTATGAAAATGAAAAGTTACAAAAGTTCAAAAGCAAAATTAGCATGTTCCATATAGGCATAGTAAGCTTTATATGTTCCACATTGCAAACGTGAAAAGAAGAAACACATGTAATTATATGTTGGTAAATTAGAGCATGGAAACGAATTTGGTGCCAAACTAATATAAAAAGAATTCTTCTCTTGAAATAGCGAAAAAAGGGGGCATTTGCTACTCATGTCTTAAAATCTATCAGTTCTGAACATGCCACTATATATTCCACCTATTGGAAATATAGATATAACACTAATGAAGTAGTGTTTATAACAATTCGCACAGATGGCATGAACACGGCAACGCTGAAACGGGTCACCGGCTGTCAGGGGATGCTGGTCAGGTTTTGGACTGTGTCATCAGGTTTAAGATTCGAACGCATTCTGAAGCGGTGATTCGATGTAGATCTGATAACCCGGAAGGTGAAGAAAAGAGTGTAATTATTTCATTGCGTTTGAACAGTGTTTGTTTCAGGGGTGACCAGGACCAGAGATCTTACCCCTAAAACACGAAAAATACGACGCCGAAATTCCCAGTTAAATAGATTTTCCAGACCGGGTCAGTCGGGTTACCGGGTCACTTATGTTTGGGTCAGGCCCTATCACCTGGTCATCGAAAGTGGTCCCGAATTGGCTCTGGAACACGCACCTAAAGAGAGAGTGTGTGTAAAGTAAGAGAAAAAATAAAGGTAAATAGATAGATAGAAGAAGAAGAGAAAGACGCAGCGAAGACACGATAACAATACATCAAGAAAGAGAGGAAGAGAGATAGAGAATGAAAAATATGAAAAATACAATTATCATTATGCTAAACAACACACACACTGTTTACTCGGATTCTGACCAGTGATACTTCGTAAATTCTCCACAATCCGAAGATGAATCTTTGTTTGAATTCTTCAGTGTATGCGAAAAAGAAACTGGTTGATGGGGAATCAAACCCAGGTTTTCAAATTAGCAGTCCAGATCGATAGCGATACTCCACAGGTGACTTTATCCAAGACGTGCTTAACAAATGCTATAGTGTTTGTTTCTATGAATAATAACATGAAAATGAATACTTCGTATGAATGTCGTGTTTTAACTGTCCTGGTAGTCCCCTAAGACGTAATTTGGACTTATCCAACCAACGTTCGTAAATCTTCTTCCTCTTTATAGTGACTCAGGTATTTAATTCCACAGTCTGAAGGATTCTCCGTTTTGTATGAGTCGCTTTGTAAATTTTTTTTGCCTTGAACAGGATTTGAAACTATATTGGTTTGCTTTAGTACTTGAAAGTCCAGCACTTTTCCTCTACTCCATTTTGCCAACTGAAGACAGAAGCCATGAATTAATAAGTTCATCTTTGGAAATAGCCAACTTCGTTCTGTAAGTTCTTTAAATCAAAATGCACGCTAAAATTTCTTTATTCAATCACTTATAGACAAATTAGTGCCCACTAATATCCGAAATAACAAAAGTCGAGGAAAAATGAAATAAACAATAACAGCTTATGCAGTTTCTATGCGCCGTGGAAGTTAAAAGTCACGCTTATAGGAATAAGTATTAGTATTATTATTGCAGTTAAACGTCCGATAACTGGCAGTTTTATATTCCCTGTAGAACAGCATTGAATATTATGGAAGTAAACTCTGCTTTGTTTTTCTCTTAAAATGTATTTCCCAGGGCAAAAGTCAAAAGTTCTATGATACGGATATTTACGTGTTTTTAAACTATTTCGTTTCTCATTCTAGGCATGTGTTTAAAATGACTCCCTTGCAAGAAGGATATTCCAGGATTGTTACATTTTAATTCCTAATATTCCGGGAGTATTCCTAGGTAATTACTAATTAGAAATATGCCGGAACTTGTCCCGGGATTAGAATGTTTGGTATCGTGATATGTTTAAGGGACTGCAAGAGACAGGTTCAAGCTATTTGTATCTATCTAAGAGCTAAATAAATAAAAACTAGATCCTTGTTCCCGTAATACTTTTTTCCGTGAGTAATTTTCTTGGACATTGAATGTAGGAGTCAGAGCCTATATTGAAATATTCGCTGTTTCGAAAATCCCGTGCTGTGGTTATAGGAGGCGAAAACATACACTTCACAATACACACACGACACTTTTATACCTAATTTTCAACCTCCTCTGGCAGTTACATGAAATATTTACAGAACTAGTTTGTAAATAGATGTCAATTTTTTGTATTAATTTTAACTATGCAAATGTTTGAATCAATCGTAATAGGATACAATTGGTGAGTTGTGAATAAAAAACAGTGGCGATCACAGTTGTGAGCTTGGGTTCTCCTCTCCCAACATGTCTGGTCAGCGTTGGAGCAGTAGACAAACTCCTCCCTCCGGGAGAGACCTCATCCTCATCGATACAATATCTGAATACAATCAAATTCAGAAAAAGGGGGAAACCACAAGTAAGCGAAATGAGTGTGTAAACAAACAAGCAATAAGAATAAGCTGATTTGTTGGATCGTTGGATAACAACAGATTGCTGGCGTGGTTATTAGCTTGATTAGTTATGTGCACTTTCCACATTGAGAATCATAGGTTCGCTTTCCACCTACGCCAGCGTTTCTCAACCTTTTTCATCCTGTAACTAAAAACATGACCGTTGATATGCTGCATTTGGTAATAACCATCCTAATTATATTATTCAAAACTATTCAACAAATTACATTATTTTAGTAGACTCTAATTATAAAAATCCCTTTCAGTAGCCTACAGGCTGAGGTAGATCTCGATTTTTTTTTATTTTCAAAAATTAAAATCTCGCCTTATATGAGAACTATCGAAAAACTATTTATTGATTTGTAGATTATTCATCAAGAACTGTTCAACGATACCCCACAAGACGTATATATATACTCGCTTTATTTCGCTGGGAGCGCTGTCCCCAACCCCGGTAGGGGGTTCGCCCCCAACTTCAATGGTTTTGAGAGGATGCGCCTCCTTTATCTTAACCAAAATCTCCCTGCAGCACTACACCGCCACGGAGTCTATCTGCACCCTCCCACGGGGGACTGCGCTCCCAAAAGGAAGGTTTGCCCCATTTATTGTAACCTACTCTTGGTCATACACCTTCAAAGAAAATTAAGTTTCTCTACCTTCAATGATTTGGAAATTTGGTTTTGGGGGCGGCCATTTTGGATCCAAGTTGACGACTTTTTGAAAGTTTTCTTATATTGTCGTGACCTACTTGTGATGGAACAACTTCAAGTAAAATATCATTTATCCAGCTCAAACGGTGTGCAAAATGGGATTTTGGGCGGTCATTTTGGATCCAAGGTGGCGACTTTTCCCAAATGTTGTAATATTTCCCTAAACTACTCGTCATAATGCACCTTTATGCCAAATTTCGTATCTCTAGCTCAAACGGTGTGGAAAATGTTTTTATAGGTCCGCCATTTTGGATCCAAGATGGCGTGTTTGGATACATCATGTAATATTTTAGTAACATACAAATGATAATGTATAGTGTTACCAAATTTGATATTTCTAGCTGCAGCCGTTTAGGCTGTGTATTCTATACAACAATGGGTTCAGCGGCCATTTTGAATCCAAGATTTTTAACATTTCGTAATATTTTCTTGAACTACTAGTGGCAATACACCTTTATGTCAAGTTTCCTATCTCTAGCTCAAACGATATGGAAAATAGATTTCTTACTTCCGCCATTTTGGATCCAAGATGGCGTCTTTGAACTCATTAGGTAACATTTTCGTAATCAAAAAGTGATGTTGTACCGTTATGCCAAATTTGATTTCAATAGTCCCAGCGGTTTAGGCTGTGTATTCTATACAACAATGGGTTTGGCGGCCATTTTGGATCCAAGATGGCGACCGATTTTGCTCATTAACGAACTTAACCGAGCTATTAAGCCTAGGAACAACATATAAAAATTTGGTTCAAA
>JAGDQP010000093.1:195343-223080 GCA_022664845.1 Lepisma saccharinum
TATATATATATACTTTCATATCGTATCGATCTCAATAGGTATATTTTCTTCGAAATCTACCTAAAAACAATAAGCAAAATAAAATATCGTCTTCGAAATTTATTAGTTTTAACCTACAAACTATATCTAAATTAATTTGTTCACCTTCTCTTGCGACCCCCTTACACACAACTCATGACCCCTCTCGGGGTCGCGACCTCCACGTTGAGAAACCCTGACCTACGCCAATATAATTTTCTTTCAAAATCGTAAAATATTTTATTCACTTGCTTAGATGCATTTCGGGGAATAATATACATCAACCTCATTTGTAAAACTCGAACTTACCTTAGAAAGTAGGGGAATGCAGCTCGTATTTTGGAACCATTATTATACTACTCAGAAATTGATATTTTGTGCATGCAATGTGGCCTGATATAAGTTCACTTAAAGAAATGCAATTCTAAAATAGTATAATTTACCAAAATCAAGAAACAAGTGATATTAGTTAGGTGAGAACAATGTGGATTTAGTTCGATGAAGAACAAGAAAGCTCCGTTAATTTCTCCTGTCCACCTCGTATGTTAGCTACCTTAAAATATTGAACCTCTTAATTTTGATTCCTCCATCTGTAATGGAGGCTACTACGTGCATGCAATACGAACGTAGATGACGGAGCTTTGTGAGAAAAGAAGAGCATGCTTCGGGATTCGAACTCGCGTCGCCAGCTTTATGGACGAAAAGGGAGAAAATAATAAAGCGACGCAGCGCGCACGGCCACGAAGACTACAGGTAGATAGTATTTAAGCTCAACTCTTACTGAAATAAAAGCCAAGTAAAAGTTATATAATACTGATTTTTGTTTCAGTTACAGTGTTTCGTGCATTTATGAGTTAATCTTCTATTGACTACTATTTTGTTAGATTCAATACATATGGAAACCATGTTATATAATTTGTTAAAAGTTTCGAAAACCGTATTTAACGTCCCAAGTGGAAATAAGCAAAAACTTCATCGTTAATTATTACAGACATAGCAACATCGCTGTATTATAATTTATTTTATGAACAACAAACGCAAGAGAAAAGTTCTAATTACTTTTATTCACACATTTTTCGCTACATCACGACTAGATATACAAACATTATTTTCTTCACAAAGATTAGTACTCGAAAACTGAACTAATACACTCATTGTATTAAAACACGCGCAGTGGTCACTCATGTTTTTGCAAGGTTGCCACATAGTTCAATTTCTGAACTTAAACTTTCTAAGAGCTGCTAAAGAGTGCGCTATGATTATAATTGACTGAGTGTAAAATAACGAAGGGCCTGAAAGACTTCGGCCATCAGGGCTACGCGAGTAGTAACCCACAAGTACATGTCCACAAGTATCTGCAGACTTTTTAGCGTATGTAGATGGATAGTTACAAGCCAAGATTTACTTTTTACTGGAAAAGTATAATTGATAAGAGTTTGGAAACGGAATTACGTACAGCTGTACATACATTTTTCAAATGGATTCTAATTTTATAAAGAAAATATGGTATAGTATCAAGTAATTTTGATACTATAAAGTGTTTTGAGAGGTTGTCTTGAGGATCTAAAATCTGAAATCACATCGTTAATAATTTCTAGTGCATGACATTTCTGGAATAGAATAATTGCTTTCAGTTAACTTGAATCTGAAATTATTTGTAATTAGTTAGTAAAGCTTATATTAAAAGTATGCGTCTGAAATATTTCACTGTGGCAAGTCTTGATTAGCGTAAAAATGCACGTAGGTATTAATTTGTTTCTAACTATACAGTTCATGATCATATTTCATGTAAACTTGTATCAAAAGATAACTTTTCATTTGAATTCTAAAATGATTCCAACTTTACTCAATGTTTCAACATAATCAACATGCACGGCAGTGCATGAGCCAAGTTCTTCACGTCAGAAAACGTCAGCACTGCAAGAAGCATGTTATACAGGAACAAGAGTTTATGGCAAAATCGACGATTTGGGGGCCCCGTAAGAAAAAAGATGTTAAAGATAGGAATATGAGCTTTTGCCGTTAAGGAGATATGGTAAATATGTGCAGATGTACAAAATTTCATATTCGTATCTTAAACTATGTTCTAGTTGTGGACCCCTGAAATTGCACATTTTAGGCTAACTGACTCACTGACTCACTCACTGACTCACTCATCATATTGTTTAGGGTGTTTTGAGTAAGCTAGAAACATGAAATTTGGTATGAAGGTAGAGGATGATAAGTAGATAAAGGAAAAATTCCGACATTTTGAAAAGGTCGCCATCTTGGATTCAAAATGGCCGCCAAACCTAAAATTTCAAAGAATACATAGCCTAAACGACTAAAGGTAGAACAGTGAAATTTGGTATGAGACTACATCATTGATAGCAAATTAAGAAAACTTTTTAAAAATTTGAAAAAGTCGCCATTTTGGATTCAAAATGGCCGCCAACCCTAAAAATTTAAAGAATACACAGCCTAAACGGCTGCCGCTAGAATAATGAAATATAGTTTGACAGTACAACATTATTAGTAGATTATGAAAATATTACAAAATATCTCTAAATATCTTGGATCCAAAATGGCGGGCGTCATAAATCCATTTTCCAACTGCTTGAGCCAGAGATACGAAATTTGGCATAATGATGTATTATCAAGAGTAGTTTAGGAAAACATAACAACGTTTTAAAAAATTCACCATCTTTGATTCAAAATGGCAGCTGAAATACCATTTTTCACATCGTTCGAGATAGAGAAATGAAATTTGGTATGACAGTGTATCATCACGACTATGTCACGAAAATATAAGAAAACGTTAAAAATGTGTCCATCTTTTATCCAAAATGCCCGCCTAAGCCCCACTTTATAACGACTGAAGCTAGAGAAACGAAATTTGGTATGAAGGTGTACCATTACGAGTAGGTTAGAATAAATTCGGCTCGGCTCCCCTACTAGGGTGCAGTTCCCAGCTGGAGCCTGATTGCGATAAAGGGGTGCGCTCCAGCGAGGCCATCTTGGAATTCTGGGGGTAGCGCCCCAATGAGGCGAAGCGAGTATATACATTGCACAAGTGTAAAAAGCTGCGAAATACGAGGGGTGCAAACTGTCCAGTCAACTCCTTCAATCTTAAAAAGTGGTGAAATGGAATATGGATGAGCCTAGTTCCTTGCGCCAACTTCCAATACTCCTGCGTGTCCCACCAAGTTGTACCCGTCACAAACGTCAGCACTGCCAGGAGCATGTTATACAGGCAGAATGTGGAAGTTTCCCCATTCGGACGCAGCGCTCTGGAGTATGAGGGAATATCTGCATCACGTGGCGCAGTGCACTGCAGATTCTGGTTGTGATAAAAGGACGCAGTTCCTCCAAACTCCTGAAGTTCGATGCGCGGCCTGCCGTGGGATTCTTGGCGCAGCGACGCGAGCGAATCGAGGGGAGTATCAACACGTACGGCAGTGCATGCAGCCGAGTTCCACGTGTCACAAAACGTCAGCATGCTATACAGGAACAAGAGTTTATTGCGAAATCAGCGATTTTGAGGTTCTGTAAGAAAAAAGATGTTAAAAATTGAAATATGAAATTTCGAAGTATGACGGTATATCATCACTAGTAGATTACAAAATATCTGCAAAGACATCATTTTGAATCCAAAATGGCTGACTTCATAATCCATTTTCCAGAACGTTTGAACTAGGGATACGAAATTTGGCATAAAGGTGTATTAACAAGAGTAGTTTAGGAATAATTTACATTTTTGAAAATGTTGTTAACTTGGATCAAAATGGCCGCACAAAAACTTTTTCCACACCATTCGAGCTATAGAAACGAAATTTGGTATGGTGTACCATCACAAGTAGGTAACGGCAATGTAAGAAAACTTTTTAAAAATCGCTTTCTTTAATTCAACATAGCCGCCCAAATACCATTTTCCAAACCACTGAAGCTAGAGAAACGAAATTTGGTATGAAGGTGTACCATCACGAAACTGTTTCAATAAATCGATCAAACCAGCGCTATGAGCGTGCAGCCCCCGAGGCGATATGGGAAAAGGTCTGCACAGCATGGGGCGCTGTCCCCAGAAAGTCTGATCACAATAAAGGGGGCGTAGCCCTAAAAATTTGGAGTTGGGGCGCACACGGAATTCTGGGGCAGCACACCCAGCGAGGCGAACCCAGTATATATATATACACGTATAAAAAGCTGTGAAATCCGAGTGAAATCCGATCATGCTGAGCTCAGTGAGAAAGGAAATTAGAAAATGAAAACCTACAGACAAACCCATGATACAAAATAGTGTCACCATTAAAAGAAAAATAACAGATAATAACTCTGAAACATATAAACAGCTAATATCGGAAACAATGCCAGTAAAGGGTATCGGACCCTGTGCAGTGATAATTATGACATACAGGCGGAGAAACCAAACGAAGTAGTATCCGCAGGAGAAAAGCCGAACATGAAAAGCACATAAGAAAAGACAAACATGAAAAGCACAGGTAAAAAGCCGATAAAAAGTACTCTTTGCTATTATTTTCTCCTTTTTTAATGTAAACAATACTTTGAGGAACAAGAGGTCCTGCCGACTTCGTGCTTCGGCGCCGTGTCAGGGGCCGAAGCAGGGAGATGAATACCGGGGGTGGCCTGCCTCAGTCCCGTGGAGAACACTTTTAGTTCGCTGCATTTCAAATGCGCGAAGCGGGGCTGAGCCAAGATGGCTGATAGGTAGGGGTGGTCAGAGGGTCCCAAATTAAAAAAAAACAAAAAACAAATAACTTAGCATAAGAAAAATAAAAACAAACTCAAAGAAAGATTCGATTAAACAAGGTAGAGTCAAATAAAATAAGGTATGTCACTGTATCATTGCAGGTCCCGATGAGGTGAAGTATAATGCAAAACAACGTCTACGAGCAGGCTACGGGCAATGTGATGTGTATATCTGCAAATATTTTGTATTGTATTATATGTTATGTGTATCTTTAATTAAAAAATAATCCCCAAAATGAGCAATAATGTCTAGATTACATTAGGATGCTTGACAAAAAGTAACACCCAATCCACCCAATGGAAAAGAAAACTGGAGGAACAAAAGGAGATTCTCAGAGTGCTGAATTTCCCGCAGTCCGAAAAACTCTTAGGGATAACCTGTCCCAAGTTAAGGAACAGCAAAGTAATTTGCGCGGCATTCAAAAGAAGCACCCAACTTAACTTGACACTAGGTAATGGAAAGAGGGTGAATAAAGGGACCTCCAATATATATAATTATCATATTCAGACGTTTTGTATCTAATGCTGAATGAAGGCCTCCCCTTTTTCTCTCCACATATCTCGGTCCGCTTCTATGCTCATCCATGTAGCTCCTAAAAACGCTTTATTTCATCTACCCATCTTGCATTTGGATGTCATCTCGGTCGCTTCTTTCCTTGGCAACCCATTCTGTTCGACTCGCTATGTGACCGCCCCATCTACCCTAGCATGCATCTCTCCATTGCTCTTTGAGTGATTCTTATTCTTTGAGTCACTTGCGAATTCAGGGTCCAAGTTTCACAGCCGCACATCATTACAGGTAAGACACGTTGATTATAAACTTTACGCTTGAGAAACATTGGTAATTTGCTTTTGAAAATATAGTGTAGTTTTCCAAACGAGCTCCACACAATTTTATATCTTCTATTTATTTCATCGGTCAACTTGCGATTCGATGTTTTGAGCTGCCCTAGGTAAACATAATCATCAACTATGCCTATTGCGTCTCCGTGAATCTTTATTTTCTTCCTTACAGAATGTTGATTGTACATTACTTTTGTTTATCTTAAATTCCTTGTATGTCATATTTTCGAGCTCTCCTTACCCAGCTCTTCAATTCTGGTTTGTAGTTCTTCTGCACTTGAAGCAACATGATTATATCATCAGCGAATCGTAGGTGATTAAGGTGATCGCCATTAATTTTTATTCAAACTTCATCCCAGTTTAAATTTTGAACACTCCTTCCAGCACCACTGGAGAAATTGAATCTACTTGTCTTATCCCTTTACAAACTTAAAAACTTTCACTCACTCACTCACTCACTCACATGACAGATATGGCAGTTTCGCAATAACTTGATGTATGCAGTTTCGATGCCTTGATGTTTAAGTGATTTAAGTACTGATGCCAAAGAGTCTGAATCGAAAGCTTTTTCAAAATCTAGGTAATTTGCCATACTTAGTGGAAGTTTATATTCATTAGCCCTTTCCATAACCTAAATCCACTACGAAATCCGGCCTGTTCCCTTCCCTGGTAAAAAATCTATGTTTTTTTTATTCAATACGATTCAAAATAACTCTGATAAACATTTTATATAGAAATGACAGTGGACTAATTGGTCTGTAGTTTTCGACGCGTTCTTTGTCTCCTTTGTTGTACAATAAAATAAAAATAACATTATTCGAACTTGAGTGAGAATTATATAGCAAGTTCCTCTTTCATCTTTTCACCTCCCTATTTACACATCTCTGTTGAGTTCATCTTCTCCTGGCGATTTCCCGTTCTTCATCCCTCGAAGTACTTTATCCACTTCTTCTTTCATTACGTCTGGAACATCTACATCATTTTCTTCAGAGTCTTCTTTTCCTAGTTCTTCTTCGGAGTAATATAATTCTATGTAGAAATTTTCTAATACTTTCATAACTTCCTTCTTATTTATGGTTACGATCTCGTCAGTTCTCTTAACTGCAATTATTTGCTTTGTCTCTATCATATGTGTTTGGTTTTATTCAGGATTTTGTTATCCTCGATTGTATTTCTAATAAGATTTTCGTTATATCTACGTAGATCCTATTTTATTCTCTTCCTTACAGTTTAATTTAGTTCTATATACTTAATACTCTTGATGAAAGTTTCCTCTTCTTTTATTTCCCTCCTTTTCTTCAACAAAAGTTTAGTTTCTTCTGAGATTTTACTCTCCTTTTTCTTGTTGATGCTTGCTATTTCCTTTGCTGTTTCTCTTATTATCTCAGTCAGTGTTTTATTTCTGCTATTGATACAGGGTGATCCCATAAAACCGTAACAGAGCCATAACTCTGGTCCTAGTGCACAGAAATCTTTGAAACAAAAAATGTTAATACCAAAGTGCATGTGCCAAATCACGTGGTGATGGTTTTGAAATCAGGGGCATGTTGGGAATACCTGTACGGGGGGGGAGCAATTTCCGAATTTTAAATGGAAACAGGGGTAACTTTCCGAATTTTGCCCCTATTGAAACAATCACTCAATTTTGTACAACTTTTAGAGGAAACAGGTTTTCATATCTTTTACTGTTTGGCAGCTACACAAGCTCATTTAATAGGTGGTGGTGGGTTTCCGCATGCTAAAACTTAAAGGGAATAGTACATAATGGTATGAAACTAAAGCGAAATACAAAATTGTATATGCGAAAAGAAACGGTGCAATTTCCGAAAACAGTGTCGTCTGGGGAATGCCTCTATTGGGGGAGGGGTCAAAGTTCAAAATATCAAATAGAAACAGTGGTGGATTTTGCTTGAGTTGAAAGAAGCGCTAAATATTGAACCACTTTTATAGGCAATATTTCATGACAGTTGGCTGCTACAGAAACTGAATTGTTGGGCAGAAGTAAAGTTATGAGATAGGATTTACAATGCTAGAACAAAACGAATGAGGTAACAGTTGGTCAAAACGAAGAAAGAAAGTAACGAATCAGCTATTGCCAAAGGGTTGAACAAAACCTGGTGGTATGAACCTGATTATTTGAAAGAGAGCAATTTCAGAAAGATGAGAAAATAGCTAAAGAATCGTTTTAACTTTCTGTGGAGTAAAGTCGATGCACTCTTGGCTTCACAAATACTGAAAGTCATGTCCACGAACAGCAATACAGCGATTTATTCTGTGTACATAATTGTGAGCAACAGCTTCAAGCTCGGCCACGCTGATGTTTTGGAATGCGGTTGTACTGCGTTGTTTCATGTTGCGAATTTTAGTTGGTCTATTGACATAAAGAAGGTCCTTAATGCGACCCCAGAAAAAAAAGTCCATACAAGTAAGGTTGCGAAACCTCAGAGAAAACTGTGGATTGGAACCTCTCCGTATCCATCGTTGCGGAAATAGAACATTTAACTATTCCCTACAGATAGCAGCATTATGTGTTGGACAGCCATGTAATTGAAACCACATCGTCTCGTGTATATGGAGAGATACTCTTTCCCAACAGAGGCTGTAGATTGTGTCGCAAGAAATCACGAAACATTGCTCCTGTTAAATGACCGTAAAACAAAACATGGCCCAATGACGCGAGTCACACATTAATGCTCCATCGTCGTTGACGATTGATTTCTCCAGTGTGGATTCTCCGCTGACCAGTAATGTGCATCGTGGAGATTCACGTTGCCATCAGAATGTAGCTTCATCAGTCCACAAAATGAATACTATGAAATTCGGATGTTCTCTAAATTGGATGACTACCCAGTTGCAGAACAGAAGCCGTAAATTGCAGTTAGCATCACCTAGTTCTTGATGCAGAGAAAGAGATGGTAAGGATGAAAATTGTGTTTCCAGAGAATACGCATTACACTACATTGACCGACACCACGCTCCCGTGCGATCGGCCGCGAAGATACATGCGGATTCACTGCAACAGCTGCAAGTACATCAGCGACAACTTTTTCATTTTGTACGACTCCTCTCCGGACACCATAGCTTCGACTAATGTTTCCTGTCTGCCACAATTGTGCTGCTAATCTCCGCAGAAGATTGTAGAGAATAGCTTGTCTATCTAAATAGCTTACACCGTATAATCGAGCTGCAGCTCTATAATTTTCCCGACACTCCCCTAAAATCATTAGCATTTGGAACGCCTCCAAATTCGAATACGGAATAATATTATTATTTATTACCGACACTTCCTACTAAAATCACTAAATAAAGAACAATGTAAGAGCTGTAAATCACTGTGGAAATGCAATCAACGTCACTTCAAGAGCTTGTAAGTTGTAATACGAGCACTTCACTTCTCGTGCAATTGAGCTCAATTCAAGACGCCTTGTCCAGTATAAGGACCACTTCAACTCTCTGCTCAGGTTACTCACTCTAGTACTCTATACGGTTCTATTACATGTTCTGGGTGCTTCATCGCTCTTTCTGCCCTCTGTATTGGATAACAGCAATCGATTGTCCGAAGCCACACATAAAACTTATTGAGAAAGGTAATGTACACGTTAGCTACTGGATCCAGAATAGTACCAACACACAACCATTGGCACATTTTAATGAGTGTATGTTCGAAACAACGACAAAGCGGCCCACAGAACATGCTCCTGGATTTGTGAGGCACTCATATTGCATGTATACAAGATACGTCGAGTGTCAATTTCATTGGTGGCTCTGGACTATATTCTAATTTGGCCCAGATTTTGTACGGAAAAGGCGTCGGAAGGTGTTCTCTATGTAATAGTTTCAAGATACACTCCCGGCATTCTCCTGGTATAACCACGGAAACCCCAAGCAAATATCACACGGGATGGTCACACACTGGGATCGATTCCAAGCCCGCCAGAAACAGACGTGATCGCTCTCCTGAGTTTCCAAGGGGTTTTTCTCATTCAGACCAAGCAATTGCGAAATTTAGGCCCTGGACGCTTCCGTCCCTCATCCTTAACTTCGTTACTTCGGAGTTCTCTGCTTCATCCACAAACGCGCCATTCTATGCATTGCCTTTCCATTTCATAACATCCTGTCCACATTTAGCAGGCGATGCTGTCTCGGAATTCATTTTTGTCATGCATTTACTTAAGTTCTACTTGCCACATGTTTCGACGTCAACATGAGCTGCTGATGCAAATCATATGAGCTGCTTCTTCCTTTGGGCCCTTTGCCTCTCATCAATTTTTTCCCCAACAATGCAGCTTCTGTAGCAGCCTTACGATACCAACTGTCATGAAATATTGCCTAAGAAAGTGGTTCAATATTTAGTGCTTCTTTCAACTCAAGCAAAATCCACCATTGTTTCTATTTGATCTTTTTAAATTTGCCCCCCCCCCCGCAATAGAGGTATTCTAGAGACGCCACTGTTTTCGAAAATTGCACTGTTTGATTCCGCATATGCAATTTTGTACTTCGCTTTAGTTTCAGACCATTGTTTACTATTCCCTTTAGGTTACAGAGTGCGGAAACCCTCGCAACACATTAATTTGACTTATTAAATGAGCTCGTGTAGCTGCCAAACACTAAGAGATATGGAAACCTGTTTCCTCTAAAAGTTGTTCAAGCGATTGTTTCAATGGGACAAAATCAACCCCGGTTTTAAAATTCGGAAGTTGCCGCCCGTACAGGTATTCCCGAGATGCCCCTGGTTTCAGAAGCATCGCCACGTGATTCGGCACATGCACTTTGGTATTAACATTTTTTGTTTCAAAGATTTCTGTGCACTTGGAGCCGAGTTATGGCACCTTTTACGGTATTATAAGATTACCATGTATCTACTTTGTCTTTTAACTCTTACAAGGTGCTGAATTTGTTGCTTAGTTCTATCTCGAATGTCCATCTGTTTTTCGATAATTTTCTAGAACTAAAACTTACGGTTTTTCACGCGTTCTTTGTCCCCTTTCGGGCACAACAAAATTATAACAGCATTATTCCAACTTCTGGGTATTTCTCCTCCTCAGGCACATTGAGAATAATTTAGCCAGTTCCTCCTTCATCTTTTCACCTCCCCATTTAAAGATCTCTGCTGTGAGTCCATCTTCTCCTGGTGTCTTTTCGTTCTCATCACTCGAAGTACTTTATCCCCTTCTTGTTTCATTACATCTGGGACATCTCCATCATTTTCTTCTGAGTTTTCGTTTCCTAGCTCTTCTTCCAAGTAGTACAATTCTCTGTAGAAATTTTCAAATATGTTTATAATTTCTTCCTTATTTCTGGTTACGGTCCCGTCCTGTCTCTTAACTGCAATTATTTGCTTTTTCCCTATCATGAGCTGTTGTTTGATTTTCTTCAAACTCTTGTTCTCCTCGATTGTATTTCTAACAAGATTCTCGTTATATCTTCGTACATCCTCTCTTATTTTCTTCCTTACGGTTTTATTTAGTTCTATGTACTCAATCCTCTTTATACAATTTTCCTCTTCTTTCATTTCCCTTCTTTTCTTCATCAAGAGTTTAATTTCTTCTGAGGTTTTGCTCTCTCTTTTGTTTCTGGTGTCTGCTATTTCCTTGGCTGTCTCTCTTATTATCTCAGTCAATATTTTATTTCTGCTGTTGATGTCTTCTTCATCCTCTAACCCTTCCAAGGCGCTGAATCTGCTGCTTAGTTCTATCTCGAATGTCTCTCTGTTTTTCAATAGATTTTCCAGATCTAAAAGTGGCGGTTTTCTTCTGATAAGCTTCTTTCTCTCAAGTCTAGTATTTAGTTTCAGCTTACATCTTACCATCCTATGATCACTCGAGACTTTGAAACTGTTCAGAACAGACACGTCTTGCAGAATTTCCCTCTTATTCGATAGAACGTAGTCTATTTCATTTTTGGTCCAATTTAAGCCTTTCCATGTCTACTTCCTCTGGGGTGCCTTCTTGAAAAATGTATTGGAAATGAACAGTCTGTTGGCTTCTGAGAATGGGTTACATGCGTTGGACCAACACGGCGTTTGACCAACACGGCGTTGAACCAACATTGCGTTGGACAAATACGGCGTTTGATCAACACGGCGTTAAACCAATAAGGCATTGAACCAACACGCAACCAACACGGCGTTGAACCAATACGTCGTTGGACCAACACGGCGTTCGACCAACACGGCGTAGAAGCAACACGACACTGAACCTATAAAATTGTGTATTGCTGATGCAATGTTGCTTTGACTATATCAAATGGTGGATGGTTGTTTGAAAATTGTATCTTTTTATTTATTTTTATTTATGTACGTTAGGCATCTCAGGCTCTGGCAGAGTTATTTTAATAATGCTAGTAGGCATCCACCAAGCACTAGTAACGTGCTATTTTTTCTTTCCCTTAGCCACTATACTGGATTTGGTTAATTTTCTTCAATCTGGCAAGTCAAAATTATGTTTTACTAGAATATACATGCAATTTCATTTCTCAGTATAAAATGTTTGCGCAGCCAATGTCCTAAATATTTTTCTATTTTGATGATCTCCAGTATTATTCGTATCTCGCCTATTTTGCTAAACACTTTCTCATTTGGCGTCTTCTGTATCTAGCTTATTTTCTCTATTCTTCTCCATGTCTACATTTCCGCTCCATACAACATCTTACAATACATCTTAATTATTTTTTTCCGTAGCTCTTCGTTCAGAGAACCGCAGAAGAGATTCTCTTTGTTAGGCTATCGCTGTTCTCTTCTTGAGCTCTTTCTCACATTTCACATCATCGCTTATAATACATGGTAAATAACTGTCCTACTTTTCACTTCAAATCTTGATGTTTGCTATGGTTCGATATGTTCCAATTACCATCTCTGTTGTTTTATTCACGTATTCATGTTCTTCGCAGTATTTTTGCAGCTGTTTTAATATCATTTTAAGTGATGTTTCATCGCTTTCGAAGCATCATTTTATAACTTCTTCTAGATAATATACAGGGCGGTTGCCCACTAGTACATTGTGCATCAGTATAAAAACACTGGACATTGCTCCCTCATGGTCCGGGCTCCAAGGCTCGCGCCCTACTGTGAAAATATATACAGATACAGAGAGTGTAAAATATATTTTGTTATATGCATATTTCAAAAGTGTTGTATAAATGCATAATGAATACTCTTGTAAACAAGCAACTACATATAGGTTTCTTCTAATTCAGGGGTTCCGACTGGTGCCCTACGGGCCGCACGCGAACCGCCATACCTATTCTTGCGGCCCGCGAGGTCTGTTGGAAAAATAAATTAAATTATTGATCTACGATGTATATCTCCCAATAAGGACGTTCTATTTTCGCCCTAATCTTTCGCGAAAATTCGTAAATAAATTACGAATATATACAACGAATATACGATATAATAAGTCACAGCCATATTCAACCAACTAGTGGATGAGGCCTCTCCCCGAAGGGAGGAGTTAGTCTACTGCTTCCACGCTGACTAGATGGGTTGGGAGAGGAGAGCCGAAACTCTCACTGCAGCTCCTCAATTGTCCTAACGATGCTGGGTCAACACTGAAATTTTACATTGGGAATCGAACCCGCGACCGCTCGCACTGAAGTAGAGCGCGCTACCGACTAGGCTACGCAGGAGCTCATAAAATATATACAACGATAAATTATACATATATTTTGGTCAAAAAAATTAACCTCCACCGAAGAAAAAAATCAATACATATTGTAAGGTGATATCAGTCAATAAATAAACAACGGATAATCGGAACTATATATTTGGAACACTGTTTAATCACAGAAGTTCTGCGGGTTGCCCTAGGTAAAATTCATACTTAGGCATCAATAAAACATGATCTGAAGTCAAACTCTCTATACACCATTGTGCAACGGTCGTCCCCTCTGAGGCTCCTGCACTAATAATGGAAGTGACCAGAGTGGAACAGCGATCGCACATCCAAGTGGCTGTTCTCCGGAAGAAAAACGCGCGTGTCACCTAGAATTGGTAGAAGCGTTAGGGAATAATGCTCTGATATATCGAATTGTCGCAAGATGGGTAGTAGCTTTTCAGCGAGAACGCCAAGCAACCAGACACATGAAATGGTCAAGGCGGACCGATGTGTCACGTGCCGTGTTAGAATATCTGTCGGAGAACGAGAAACGACGGACGCTGCGTGAATTAGAAACGGAGAATGGGATTGAGAAGCATACCATTCATAAAATTTTGACGCATGATCTGAATCTACGTAAAGTTCCGTCGAAATAGGTTCCACATGCCCTCACGGAGATTCAAATGTAGACACGATGTGCAGTTTGTTCCAATCACATACAGCACTATGAGAATGACGACAACCAATTTTTTCCAGGATCACCGTTATTAATGCATTCTGGGACAGACCGTATGAACCTGAGTTCAAATCACAGTCCTCAAAGTGGAGACATCCAAGGTAACCACGTTGGCAGAAGTTTCGGGAGAATTCCTCGCCCATTGATGTGATTGTAGCATATTACACAAGGTGAATACTGGTTTGTCACTTCCTTCCTCATGGAACCACAGTCACATCAGCGTATTACAAAGACTTCCTGCAGCGACACCTACTACATGCCATTAGAGAGAATCGTCCAGTCTACTGCATAATTCAATCATACTGCACGATAATGCAAAGCCACATAACGCAGCTTAAGTACTGGACCTACTGCGCCGATGGGGATGAGAAGAGTCAGAGCACCCAGCGTATTCACCGGATTTGTCACCGTGTGATTTTGACCCCATCTCCAAGGTGAAGATATAATTGCGTGGTAGACGATTTGCGAACCGCCTGGACATTGATAATGCTGTGCGCCAACATTACACCCGTTTCAGGCATGGTGCAGAGGATGGTGCTGCCGTTGGCATTCGACGTCTTCTACATCACTGGCAGTGTGCTGTGAACAATGCGGGAAATTATTATGAAGATTTATCATAACCAGATAAGTATTTGTAACATTGATGACAGCGTTCTCTGGACAGTGCGGGAGATTATTTTGAGGGTTTATCATAATGAGACGAGTTTTTTTAACATGTGCATTATTATATGTGTATGTTACAGGCTTCCTTGGATTTTCTTTCACGATTCCTACCAACAAAATATCCATTATGGTTACTTTTCATTTGTATATAACACATTTTTATACATTCTTCGATTGTCGAAATATTAATGTTACCATGACTTACTCCCCCAACCCTCGTATATACATATATTACAAGATGCTACTGATGTCATAAATGAAGGAACCACCAGGCCCGTCATTTATTGGGCAGGGAGGGGCAGTTGCCCCCCGTTTATTTCATTTGAAAATTTTCATATCAAAATTCACACGATAAGAAAAAAGTTATGTGCGTCATGAACTACGATTAAGCAGATTCGATTGTTTTATATGCCAATGAGTAGTTAAAAATAGTTTCATTCCTAACAACTACTCGCATAGAAAAATATTCCCACTTTATTTTCCGGGTTTTAATTCAAGTCAATAAATAGATGTGGTGTATGTGAATCAACCTCGGTTTATTTGTGTTTCATTTTAAATTGGTCCTCGAAGATTACATATTTGTAGTAACTAGTTTACAGAAAAGAAGACAACCATAATCTGTTTTGCTAATTGACTTTATTCATTCTATTAAAGTATTTTCATGTCATCCTCCATCTGCATACTTTTTAGTTTGTACACCTGCATTTGTGCTACGTTTACCTCTGAAAGATTCTTCAAACGAGTGGAGGTACACATTAAACAGCGAAATTTTAACTCTTTCTTCGCCAAGAAAGCATTTTCATAGAAAAAAAATATTGAATTTCCATGGACAATAGTGTTTTGTAACGAGTGTTTTGTAACGAAACACTATCACTTTGGATACAAAATTATTCAAATTTGATGATTTCTGTTTTGCATTTTCAACATTTTTGATGCTTAACTGATGTCATTTAATCTTCAAAATTGACAGAAAGATTTATCATCATTATAGATTAGTTCACAATGCAGCATGGATACTAGTTAACTTTGTTATCAGCCACTTTTTTATCTCGAAGTGTGAAGTTATTCGTTTTTAAATGACAACAGAAGGCCTGATAAATGAAGCGGTTCGAGGATAAAGGTGTCATGTTACATTTTTCGAAAGAATGAGTTCTGGTGGTGGATGAGAGTCATTCTTGTTCCACAACACCCCATTTAAGTTATTCCTCGTCTGAATAAAGTGATTCAGAAACGATGAAGGAGATATGTTACACAGACAAACGAGTTTGTTTGTGGAAGAAGATGGAAGGAGAAATGTAACATGACACCTTTATCCTCTAACCGCTTCAAATGTTCTCAATGACAACAATATACCACACGACGTAAGGAGGAAGATATTACAATAAACATCTTTGAACGTTCTTCTTAAGTACCTGACGGTCCTTTCGAAGGCGTTATCATGTAGTTGCCCGGCTATCGTAGGTTCCAGAGCGTTTGATCATTGTCCTGGGCTTAATGAGCGCCGAGTTTAACTTATTATCTCTTCTTTAATAAGAACAATCATTTCCCTTACTACTGGTGAATAAATGCTCCCTTTTGTTTCTGTTTTTCATTTTCAACATTTTATTGTATAGTTTTTTTTTATTTTTAAAGGATGAAAATTTCATCTCAAAACAATGAAAATTTGCCATAGACTACGGTTGGAAATTCATCCGAAGAGATTACACTTCCATCGAAAAGAACTACCATAGAATCACATATTTGTTCGAGCAGAAATGTTTAATCTTAGCTCCTATGAAAATTCGCTGTAATTCTGGTCTCACTTTACGCTTCCGAAAGATGGAATATTACGCTTAATTCGAGCGCAATATCCACTCCTCCGAATTTGGTATGTAGGTTGAGATATACATCGAAAATAAATGCACAGCAAAAAAATAATTAAATAAATTCCGAAATATTCCTAAAAAAAACTAGGCAACCTGGCTGCCTCGAAATTTCCAGTAACTTTATTAATAAAAAACAAAACAATATCGTTTAGTTACTGCATGGTGGCGGGAAATAAGCGAAGCGAGATTTGAAATCCAATTAAAAGTCCGACGTCTTACAGACTGGATCACGTATGAAAACAGTAGTGTCAGAAATGCGTTGCTCAGGCAGCAAAAATATAAACTAGATTACTTCCACGACTTACGTCACGTTTTAATCTCTTTTCTCTCTGTCAATCGGAATCTCAATACCTATTCCCATATGTGCGAAAATAAGCCATCAAAAATGAGGCAACTAACGCTTGATGAGCATTGTACGTATATTTAAGAAAACGTTTTCTCTTTTTGCGCATGTAAGCAAATCACACTGAAACTGAAATCTGAGACATTTCAAAACGTAAAATAAATTATTCGGTGCTTTTTCAGGATTCTTGGCGATAACCATAAGCACTGACATCTATCAGAAACATTAGCGGATATATCAAGGAACATTTCCAAAAATTTTAACAGTGTGGGCTGCTGGTCTGATTCCTGGAAATTATTATAATACCAATGCTGGGATGTTCACATAACACAAACTCTTCTGCTGTTTCCACCCTCTTCAGTCACTTTCAATCTAGTTGTAAATATTTGTACAGTAATATATTATTTCATTAGGTCTGGACTCTCCGCATCATTTTCGGCTCTCTTTTCGATTCCTAATTCTTCATCGGAGTAGTTAAATTCTCTTTCGATGTTTTAAATTATTTTTATAATTTCTGGTTACCGTATCATGAGGTCCATCAACAGCCAGTATTTGTTTTTCCCCAGCTCAAGAAGTGTTGTTTGATTTTCTTTTCGAAATCCGTTTTCAGAGGTTTATTTACCAACAATATTGCGTTTTATTTATAGTTTCGTACATTCTTCCTTGAGATTTTATTTATTTACATGCATTCATTTCTCGTTACAGTATTTTCCCCCTTTTTTATTTCTAGTTTTTCTTCATTAAAAGTTTTGTTTCGTCCTAGATTTTACCTCCGTTTTCATGCCTGCTATTTCTTTAGCTGTCTCCCTTATTATCCCAGTCAGTACGTTATATTTGCAATTGATATAATCTTAATCTTCTATCTCCTCCCAGGTGCTGATTATGTTGGTTAGTTTTATCTCGGATTTCTGTCTGCTATTTCTTTGTTTTCTTTTTAAATCTAAAATGATGGCTTTTCCCTGATAATCTTCTTCTCTAATCTTGTGTTTATTGCGAACTCTCATCTCACTATCCTACGATCACTCGAGATTTCGAAACTGTTCTGAACATACACATCTTGAACAATTTCCCTGTTATTTGATAGAATATAATCTATTTTGTTTTAAGCTCCATCGGGCCTTCCCTTGTTCAATTCACTTGAGTTTTCTTCTTAAAACTTGTACTCGAAATGAATCGTTTATTGGTTTCTAAAAACTTCATTAGTCTCTTTTAATTCTCTTTGGTCTTTATTGTTTCTTTTTCCAAATCCAAGCTATTCGACTTTCGTGTAATTGCTTCGCCTAGCTTCTTATTTCTGCGTTGAAGTATCCCATTGCTATCTTATAATGCGATTTACAATTATCCAAAATCTTCTGTGTATATTTCTTCGACTTCTATTGTAAACATTCCATTCTCTAACCACCTCAAAAACGCAAACTCTCCCCAGCACCTCTTGTACAGTTCCTTACAAAAGTAAGTGGAGGTTGGAATTATAAAAAATAGTCGCATTTTCCTCCAGGAGAATTGTTGCACTGTACGCCTCATAGTTAGACAACCAACATGGCAGTACAAATATGCTCCAGAAGATAGCATGCCAGGATATTCCTCCACTTGGAGCAAGAAAGATTGAGTCCACTGCACTATGTAGAGAACCACGAGATAAATAGACAGAAATCGCATTCTTTTTTGTTCTCTCTCTCTCTCTCACACACACACAAACACACACACACACACAGAGAGATGGAAGAAGACGGGGAAAGAGCGAAAGAAGAGGAGAAAAGAAGGAAAGAGGTAAAGGAAAATTGCGAAAGACATGGAAATAAATGAAATTTTAACGCTTAAGGATAACACAGTGTGCGTCTTTCTCCCCTTCACCCTCTCTCGGTCTTGTGTGTTTCATCCTTTATGGGATAAATCTCTTTCAGAAGCAATCTCGAACGTAATTTACAGCGCTGAACTCCTTGGAGAAAATAGTTTGAAATCCAGAGTGGGAATCGAACCCAGAACCTTGTGAATCTGAGTCTCACACGCTGACCACTTAGTTACGCAGGCCATAACAAAGCAACTGTTAAATCTGCCATTAAACTGGATAATGTCAGCGAGTTACGCTGGCGAGATTACTACGGTCAAATACTTTTGGTTCCACATCCTGAACGAATGTCTCATTTCAGTATTGACCGAAATTGCCCTGACTTCACACTTAGATACTTGCATATAATGACAAACAAGACTGCCAAGCAGCTGGTTTTATCCAGTTGATTATTTGGCGTATTGGTAGAGTGTCGGATAGCTAATGCGAAGGATTCGGGATCGAACCATGGTTTGGTTTTATTTATACTTTTTCTTTACGAAAAATAACTTTTCTCTTTTATTAGGAAATGTAATAAAATTAGTGACCAAGCGCACGTGGAGGTTAGGTAACTCAGGTATGGTGTTTTCCTTTTGCACACTCGATTAAATCGTGTTTTTCCCCACAAGTAGCCAAGTGTGACGTCATGACAATTTCTGTCAATACTGAAATGAGACATTCGTTCATTTGATCGGGAAAAAATGTTGAGAAAAGGGAAAGGGTATAAATACAGAATGTGGATCAGTATATCTTTTCACTAACTAATCTTTTCATGACTAAAATTTGATGGTTCGAAGTTTCGGCCTTCCATAGGTTGTGATGCGTTGATTTAATGAGTTGCGTATGTGATTGTCCAGGGTGCAACTGTCGCTTCCCTGTGCATAGGTAATTAAAGAAAATTTATAGGAAATTTTGAAAAGGAGAAAGGAGGATAGGATTGAGAGAGGAAAAAGGAATAGAAGAAAGAGAGATGGTTGTCTTCCATTGACGATGAAACTTGAATGACGTGAGATAATAAGACCAAGGCAGTTGATGGAATCCGTATAAATACAATCCTCTTTTGTAAAAACAATGGGAATTAAATCTGCTTTACATCAGGATTAACATTTGCAAGCAGTAAAAATTTGTTGCAGGTTGTCGATGACAATAGAAATCTTGTCAGAAAAGTTGGCTCTGGAACGAAATCGGATGAGAGCTTGACAATCTTGGAAAGTAAGTCACTTGTAGAGAAATCTTGAAATAAAGAAAACAGTTCATTCAGGGTATCAGGTTTAGGTAGAGAAGTGGATGTCTTGACAGCTGCAGTGCTGGAAGTCTTGACACAAGGTTCAATTTTGCATCGGGAAATTACAGATTGAAGGACTTTACAGCCCCGGTAGCTTGCGAGGTTGGCACCGCCACAATTAGTGCAGCAAGCAGGTGTTTCTTTAGAAGTCTTGTCACATTATGAAGTTAAATGGGTGTCACCACATTTGACACATCGTGGTACATTGAAACATGAATTTTGGCCGTACCCAAAACGCTGGCATCTGTAGCATTGTAGAGTATCTGGGCCTATATATATATAACATTCACAATATAGTGAAGAACATGTTTCAGTTGAAAGATGGCTTTAACATTTTCAGCCTTTCGGCGCGTAACCAAAAATAATGGATACTAAATTTTGCCTTTTGGCGTCTTGTCTCTTCCGTGAAGTTGAGTAACTTGTGAGACGGGAAGTCCCTGAGTGACTAGGTCTTCATAAATATCAGCAGGAATAATGTCTATTGATAATTTGCGTAGCACCACTTTAAGTGGGCGATCTTGCTTATCAGCTTCTAAGACAAATTTTATCTGTTCTTGTAGACAATATGTCTGTAGTTTGTCAAAACCAGCTTTAGCTTGTGCTTGGAATATAATAAATTCAGCGGTCTTCTTGACTACCGGGCGAATATGACAAGTTGCAGTTAGTGTTTTACTGAACTGATATCTATTTGTAATTCCATAGATGAAAATAGCAGGTGGTTTCGTGAAGGTAGAAAGAGGTGCTCGTTGGAAACGATCTTCTTGTCTTTCTGCTTGCTTTTTAGGATCTTGACAAAGGGCATCAAACATGATTGTAGTCTGAACCAAGGAAGTATGGCATGGATAGTCTGGCGAAACCTTCTATGTCCATCTTTTGTGGAGATTCTGCAGTGGAAGACATGGCAGAGGGTTCAGGAGAAGAAAGGCCAGGATATTCATGAACTGAGTTAAGATCGGGTGGAGTGATAGAACCCGTAAATTGAAGTGGCCCTAAAAAGGTCTTTGGCTGAAATACTTTGCTTTATATTTGTTAATCTCACTTGTATCCCTTGCCTTCAGAGTCGACAATTCAACATAAAGAATTGTAACTGAATTTTAACTGATATAGATGCTTTGTAGTTGTTCAAAAGTCGCAACATTTTGTTTCTTATTTCCTCAATGTAACAAATTATGCATATAATTTCGTTGTTATTGTCTCACTAGAATATAATTAAAGTATTTTGTGTTCTCTCTTGTTTTTGTAGAAATTAACTTATTCCTTTCCTATATTTAATAGAAACATGATCTATATTTAAAGATTCATAAACTTAGCGTATACCCTGTAAAAATTCTGGGACTACAGCACTGCACGCGCAAATCACATTTCGTAGCATTTTTACGTAACATATGTATACAACTTTGAAATCTCTATTTGCAAGCTGCGATCGTGGGTAATTCTATAAGGCGTCGGCTTGTTGAGTGAAAGGACCCGGATTCAAATCTCAGCGTGTGCGAGATTTTTTCTTTCAAAATATATTTCTATATCTTCATATGTATTATTAATAATTGTTTTCTTGCATTTTTCGTAGATTATCCTAGATTAGTTACCATGGGTTAGGGTAGGTTAGGTAAGGTCAGGTTCGGTTATGTATCTTTACACTCTCGTTTCTTTCTTTGAAAATACATTTCTATCTGTTTATGCGAACCTGACCTTACCTCACCTCCGCTAACCCATGACACTAAAAATACAAGAAAACAATAATAAATGTGAACACATCGTGACACTTTGTGACAAAATGGTTACTGGAGCACAGGAATAATTCTTGGAAGGGATACACAAACTCTGTGGTAACTGAAAAATTCAACGGAAATTCTACGATTTACCTAAGTTTGTAAAGTATACTAGAATTCACAGAAGTCAGATACAGCAAACGTACGGAAACGCATTGTGCGAATTAACAGGGGGATGAGGGAGAAGTTTCCCTGGAAGTCTGCATGTCGGAACAGGTATCCGTTTTGTAAATAGAAATGATTTCAATCATTATGTTCATGATAGAAGTATTGACGTTAAGCAACAAGATAAAGACTTAAATGGACATGACATTAGACGATAATAGAATCCCTTTTAAGTATTCTCGATCGGGAAAGACAAACGCTTATGACGAAACAAAACTCCATGTTACTCTGTTTATAACAACACACAATCTGACAAAGGAATATCTAAATCCCAAAGACTATCTCCATTTGAAAAAGACTTTGTGAATGGCTAAAACGTGAACTCAAATTACGCGCTTACCATCGAGCTCTACGTAATAATGGAGTGACTACTTAGTGTCGATAGGTAGACTCTAGAGCAAATATTTAAACTTGTTTATCCACTTCCAGTGTAATCCAATGCTCAGGATGTATTTTATGTGTTTATATTTGTGACGCATAACATGAAATTCTCTTTTCAAACTGGATGACGGGAAGATGTCCGATCCTGAAGACGAACTACGTTATTTATATTTGCAACTCGTCTTTCTGTACTTTTATTCACCAATAGTTACGATATTTATAATTCTTATAATACACAGGGTAGGAGACAGAGGCTAAGATAGGGATATAAAAAAGAAGTAATTGATATAGAGAGGGGAGACAAGAGCAGGGATGTTGGACAATTGGAATGTTTAAAAATAATACACAAACATTCTGAATGAAAGGAGGTAGGGAGAATATATACAAATTAATGTTCAAATGTAATATGGTAATACATGTTTTATAAAATGTTCTTAAAATTCTCGCACCTGAAGCGATGTCACAGCATGTATCCAGTTTACACTTCTGATACTCCTATAATGTCCCACTTAATCTTCTTAAGTTCATTCTGCAATTCTTGTAATTTGTCCTCTCCTGCAAGTGACTGACAGTTGAGAGTCGCCACGTATAGGTCCGTTCGAGTTGCCGTGTCGGTGTCCTGGCAGTCGCGCTACTTACATGAAACAAATTATGTTTCATTCCATACTCATCCAAAATAAATGCGACTCAACTCTGATGAGCTTGATATACAAACGAAATGCGTCAAATGTTACATATGTGCTATCCCTCGAAAGAAACATAGATAATGCATTTTGTAAAGAAAGCATTTCACTTTTTTGCCAATATGTATGGGGGAACCTTTCTGTTGTATTGCTTCTTTAAACAATTTCCTCATATTTGCAGTATTCTACTTTGGAAAGCCATACATTGTAACTGAGTATTGCGAAGTCATTAGTCCCGCACAGCAGATAAATATTTTCCAAATGTTTTAAAAAATATTTCCTGTGACAAATATGGAAACATGATATTTTCTGCATCACATTTAATTTCCCTAATATACTGTTAAAACATTTCAGCAATAGTTTAAAACCATAAAAGAGTCCATAATACTAGTATTTCCCACGCATTTTAAAAACTTCTTTTATCTAATATAACTCACAAAAATATTTTTATATATTTATGTAATGTTTTCTTATATTTTGGAAATGTTAAAAGGTTTACGTTACACTAAAACAATGGAAATCTTATAACTTAAGAATATTTCCAAACATCTTATAATCATATCTGAACATAAAATATTATTTTTGTAGAGTATTCATATATTTTAAAAATATGGCTACTACTAGAAATATGCTTTAAAATATTCAAAACAAATTTAAGTACACATTTTGGAAATCTGGCGTATATAATTTAAAGAATACAGTACTTCCGGAAATAGTTTTAAAATGTTTTACGAATACTTCTCTGCTTTCAGTACTGTCATTCTAGCGCGCTCGCTTTCTGAGTGTGGTCACGGATTCAGTTCCCGCCGAGGTCCAATGAACGGAATGTATCGAATCTCACTTTACCGAAAACTGAAGGTCCCTTACTCAGAAGCTCTCCAACTCGTTTAGGATGTCATGTCAGTTCAATCAATGGAAGTATGGTTTTATTTGCCACCGAAAGGGGGAGGAAGAAATTATAGGATAATATTTACAGGATGTGCTATTTACATACGTATTTCAGTACCTCATACTCCGGGGCAGCGCCAGACAGGCAATAGAGAACTGAAGCCTCCTAAATCAACCTTATCTTCCTTCTAGCTTCACAGTTTTATTTTATACCTGTCAAAAACTTCAGTCGGGCTTCCGACTTCTTGAGATGTAATATTGTAGCCTCCCCAAGCACTTTTACCCAGGCACTGTCGCTGCTCATAATTTAAAAATAAATATATAAATTAAAAACGGGTGACACAGCGATAACAAGCTTAAAAAGCTGAGTTAGGACTGAAAATTTGGTCCATATTGGATTAGACTGGTTTTGGACGATAGAGTTTTAAGTGTTCGCTTTGACTGACATTGATTAAACAATCCAGTATGGCTAAATATAGAGCTCATTGGATAGCACCGATGCGGTCATGTGACACGAGAAAATCAGTGGTACCTGAATAATGTTGAATATAGTTTCCGCTTTTAAAAAAGGAACTTGCTAGTCAAACATTTTCAGATGCAATATGCCGTACGAAAAAAATGTTTTATAAATATTTTGTGAAAAGTGTTTTCCCGCCCTATAGGAACACAGGTAACTGAGACACCTGGAAACTCACACGAAGTGACAGGAAATTTTCTCCCCCTTTCCTCACCTTCAATTGATACGTTAGTAAAGGATTGTTTTCACAGCTAAGTATTTGTAGTGTTCCTTGTGAATACGTTAATTTTCATTTTATTTTAATAAACTGAGGTTAAGAACCAATTCCATTTTTGTGGGATAATTAGCAAAACAAAAATTCATTGTTCTGTTCATGTCTATAACATTTTCCAGATTTACAACTCCGTTTACAGCCAAGAAACCAGCTGACTGCATCGTAGGTTATATTGCCTGTAAGTAGCGCGACAGCGGCCACCAAGAGAACTAGGTCGTGTTCGTACATTTGAACCATATGAGAAGGCGCTAAGAGATCGTAGTCGGCGATGGCTTAAGGGAACCGACCGGAGTAGACGCTCAATGTCCAATCCATATGTTCACGTCGTGGATCATGTTAGTACCCAGGCAACTGCTTGGCGAACGAACATGGATGGGCTGCTCACCAACCCGCATTAGCTGACAGCGTGGTGAGTCAAATGTCAGCACCCCTCCTTTCTTTACACATGATTGTACAAGTAAGGATACAGCCTCGGAAGACCACATTGCCGGAGGACGGAATGCAGCTGGCAACGGAAGCGGTCAATCCTGCAGGAAGTCAGAGAGTAAAAATGCCCGGGTTTGGACTGTAGACTGCCAGGACACCGACACGGCAACTCGAACGGACCTATACGTGGCGACTCTCAACTGTCAGTCACTTGCAGAAGAGGACAAATTACAAGAATTGCAGAATGAACTTAAGAGGATTAAGTGGGACATTATAGGAGTATTAGAAGTGTGGAGGAAGAATGAAGAACAGTTGGAATTACCGTCGGGTCACACGTTCTACTTTAAAGGAACAGAAAATGGAAAACCGACAGGAGTTGGCTTTTAATTAATAAAGACCTGAAGTCACGGATTACAGAAATTGAAGGAATTTCAGATAGAATCGCACGGGTAGTAATAAAGATAAACAACAGGTACAGTATGGAAAGTATACAAGTGTATGCTCCAACATCCTCACATCCGGAGGAGGTAATCGAAGTCCTATACGAGGAGATACAGAAGATTTTGGATAGTAGCAAATCGCATTACAAAATTGTAATGGGAGACTTCAATGCGAAAGTAGGAGCCAAGCAGAGCAGTGACACGAAAGTGAGAAACTTTGGATTTGGCAACAGAAACAAGAGAGGATAGAGGTTAGTGGAATTCTCAGAGGGGATGCGGCGTTGGACCAACACTTCGTATGACTAACAGCCTTTCAAGCATCAAGAACCGGCGTACGACCAACACCCCAGGCCAAAATCTGTGTTGGTCAAACGCCGTGTTGGTCCAACGCCGGTACTTCGAAGTGTTGGTTTCACGCCGGTGTTGGTCCAACGCAGTGTTGGTTCTACGCAGGTGCCCCAAAAAATAATTTAAGATCATATTTTTTATTATCTCTTTAGGTTTTATATATCTGGGGCGTTGTCAATTTTATTGTTGGTCCAATGCCGTGTTAGTTCAACGCCGTGTTGGTCAAACGCAGTGTTGGTTCAACGAAGTGTTGATCAAACGCCTTGTTGGTCCAACGCCGTGTTGGTCAAATGCCGTTCGGGTTCAACGCCGTGTTGGTCCAACGCCGTGTTGGTCTAGCGCAGTTCAACCAACAAGGCGTTGGACCAACACGGCGTTGAACCAACACGGCGTTTGACAAACACTAATAAACGGCATATGACCAATGACCTTACCAGCAGAGACATACTGGTAGAAACTAAATATTTTGCACAATGTGAAATGTAGCATTCTTGTAGAAACGTTACTGCATTTTGCAAATTTCCAATGTATTTTTTTGTAACGCACCGTCTTAAAGGCCGACAAGAATGTAATGAAGGGGGTGAAATGATAAAAAAAAATCTTTGAGTAATGCCAATGAGCGTCAGATTTATCGCAAAACTAACAGAATTAATGATCCGATGCTACTTGCATGTGCCAGTGATTGAGACTGGGGCTACATCCTCCTTCCAAAAGTCACTTAAAAAGGTCTTCACAGTAAATGCCCTTACAGAGACTTACAGTACTGGCAAAAGATATTTTTTAACAAATAATGTTAAATTTGTTAAATAAATTTGCAGTTATTGAAGAAAAATGTATGATTTTTTAAAAAAATCTGGAATGTTATTTTGACAACAAAGGAGCACAAAGGGTTAGTTAGTAGCACAAAAGTTAGTCGAGCGTCACAAATATTCCAATCGGGGTAGGCGGAATACCAATGAGCTTCAAAATAATCGGAAAGTCACAGAATTAACGCTCCGATGTTAATTGCATGAACCAGTGTCTGTTTTGTTGGCTATAGAACCCTGGAAAGAAACAATTAAAAGAACTTCACGGTAAATATATTCAGCAGGGTATATTCACAGAACCTATTTTTTTGTACAATTAATGTGAAATTTAGCATTTCTGTAGGTCCAAATCTTTTGCCGGGCCGGACATTTTTTTAGTTTTTGTAACACTCTCTGTGCCCCTTCTAAATCGGTCTTGCCAATATATCCACGCAGATGTAAAAAATTCATAATTTGTTTAAAAGAATCTCAAAATTCACTTTACTTTTGAGAAAAAAATAGCTCTTCATGCTATGGTCTTGCTGAGGACATTTACCGTGTCGTTTCTTAAGTGATTCTTGGAAAGGGGCTGCAGCCCTAGACAGATACTGACTTATGCAAGTAGCATCGGAGCATTTATTCTGTACTATTTGCAATTAATAAAAAATATTGATTGTTTATAACGCTTCCCTTTGTTACTCCTCTTTTCCATCGTTTAGAAGGTGCGTTGCCAAAATAACGTTAGATTTAAAACATTCCTTTTTTTTCACACTAATGCCAAATTTCATATTATTTGTGTAAAAAAAATAGCTTCTGTCAATATATCTCTGGTAATTGCATTTATCATGTAGTTTTCTTTAAGTGACTTTAGAAGGGGACTTTAGCTCCTATACCAGTCGCTGGTATTAACACCCAAGAAAATGGCGGAGCACCCTCCTAGAAATGCCCTGTAGGTTAAAAAAATAGTTATTATTCCCCATAGCATGTAAACTGGATACATGCTGTGACATCGCTTCAGGTGCGAGAATTTTAAGAACATTTTATAAAACATGTATTACCATATTACATTTGAACATTAATTTGTATATATTCTTACCTACCTCCTTTCATTCAGAATGTTTGTGTATTATTTTTAAACATTC
>JAGDQP010000094.1:0-47938 GCA_022664845.1 Lepisma saccharinum
TCTGAAACTAAGCGATTCCGAGGAAAAGTTTATTAGACTTTTTTTTATGTTTTTATAAGTAGATTTGCCTCCCAAACGTTGTAAACCATGCACCTTAACACCCTATATATAGATAACACTCAAAACCACCGTCTTGTGTGCAGAAATGGTGTGTGTCAAATAATAGGTGACCCATAACTCTCACTGACCCAGCATCCACACGAACCCACCATCTCCTAGGGCTTTCTTAACCCACGATACACCGTAATTCAATCTTGAACCACCGTCCATAGTGACCCATGCTTGAGCCACGACCCACCATCCAGCACGACCAATTGGATCTTATGACCAACGCACTGGAAGTCTCTCTTGGCCTATGAACAATAGAATCCCCAGGTCATGAGATTGGCGAAGTTTGCATCACGGCGCTGGGTCTACGCTGAAAATCAAGTCCACGAAGTCCAGCTTATAAATGCGCTAATGACTAGTCTATTGACAGACCCCTATTATCATTATTTTTAAATATATATAAGAGAAACTATGGCTCTTTGGTTCGTTGTTTGTTTCTGTGTCTCATTGGTGTGCAATACTGTAAGGGAGTAGCAGGTCATACCACCTGGAGAGAATGACAAGACGACATTTCTTTGATGTGGTTAAAAGAACTTGAATGCCTGCAGAGTCGCGCGTGGCTAGTAAAGTTGGTTTAGCTTTTCAGACGACGATAGCCCGTAATCTAGAAATTATAACAGAAAAGAATCATGCTGTTAAGGATATTGGTTACGCAGATATAGGGTGGCCAAGATAAAAGAGATGGCCCCGTGAGATACTGAACGTAAAATTTGAAGCTTTCTGAGTGTTGTTTTTTCTGAACGTTAGTGCGGTGCTCCAGCGGGATCACGTGATGTTAAGTAGCTTGTATTGATCAATGCTGGGTTGTCAGTAGTCAGTTGGAAGCTTGTTGTGTGTGAATACAGTTATGCTGAATTCCTTTTTCAATCGAACAAAGAGTGTTTATTGTTGACACTTACTTTGCTTGTACATCGTTTCAATGAAAGGCTCACCATAAAATATACAGAGACAGCTGCTCCTGCAAAAAGTGTTGTGCAGAAATTGATAACAAAATGTAGAGCAACAGGTTCAGTCATTAACGCCAAACGTAACCGTTCAAAGACAGTTTGTTGGCCGGAAATATGGAACGTGTTCAAGAGACTATGACAAGAAGCCCACGGAAATCAACAAGACGTCTCCTCCCAACTAATCATCAAGCGAACGTCATGCCAGAACATGTTGAAGCAGTTACATATGCGAGCGTACAAAGTAAGTGTGATGCAAACATTACAACCAGTGGATTACGCACGACAGCACTATTGCGAATGGTTAATCACGCATATCGCTGATGCTTATCTGGATCCAAATCTTTACTTCTTCACATATGAAGCATGGTTTCACCTTATCAGGTACGTGAACTCTGAAAACACACGCTATTGGTCAACAGACAATCCGCGGGAACACTTTGAGGTACCTCAGCATAATTTGAAAATAGGGGTTTGGTGTGCTGTTTCAGGCCAACGGATTGTAGGCCCCATTTTCTTTATCAAGAACTCTCAAGTTTTTGTAACGGAATAGTTTGAACTATTGATCTATTGAATGTTCAGTACATTGTTCTTGATAATAATACACTGCTTCATAATAATAATTTACTATTCTGTAATCTGTATTTTCAATCCGAACAAAAACACCAGAGGTGCAAAAAGTGGAGCCAAGTTCTTTAGCCCTAAAAAGGTGTGAAATGGGAGACGGATGAGCCAAGTTCCTTGGTGACAGCATGTAACAGGAACAAAGAAACTTCGCGCGAGCTGGGAACAGCCTTAGGGTTGGTGGCGGTGGACGTAGTGGGTTTTAGGATCCCCACCACCCTTATAGCTTGAGGATCATGAACCTTACCACCTCGCGCCAAGTTCCTTTGTTCCTGTTACATGCTGTCACCAAGGAACTTGGCTCATCTGTCTCCCATTTCACACCTTTTTAGGGCTAAAGAACTTGGTTCCACTTTTCGCACCTCTGGTGTTATTGTTCGGATTTCACAGCTTTTTGTACGTGTATAATATATATACTCGCTCGCTCGGCCTCGTTTAGGTCCTCGCCCCCGTAGCTGCTGCGCCCCCAACTTCGAGTTTTTGGATACTTACGCCCCTTTATCGTAACCACTCTCCAGGACACTGTGCTTCCATGTAGCAGATTTTTTCCCATACCCACCACACGTGGTAATGCGATATTTATTGAAACATAGGGAAGCTTTGCCATATTTATTGTAACCTACTTGTGATGATACAGAAAATTTGCTTCCTGCTGGCGGCCCTAAAATCCACCACCACCAGCCCTAAGGCTCGAACATCATCCGGTGTTTTGCTCGGATTTCACAACTTTTTATTCGTGTATATATATATACTGTATTCGCCTCGCTGGGTGTGCTGCCACAGAATTCCGTGTGCGCCCCAACTTCAAATTTTTAGGGCTACGCCCCCTTTATTGTGATCAGACTTTCTGGGGACAGCGCCCCATGCTGTGCAGACCTTTTCCCATATCGCCTCGGGGGCTGCAAGCTCATAGCGGTGGTTTAATCGATTTATTGAAACATTTTCGTGATGGTACACCTTCATACCAAATTTCGTTTCTCTAGCTTCAGTGGTGTGGAAAATGGTATTTGGGCGGCTATGTTGAATTAAAGAAAGCGATTTTTAAAAAGTTTTCTTACATTGCCGTTACCTACTTGTGATGGTACACCTTCATACCAAATTTCGTTTCTATAGCTCGAATGGTGTGGAAAAAGTTTCGTGCGGCCATTTTGATCCAAGTTAACAACTTTTTCAAAAATGTAAATTATTCCTAAACTACTCTTGTTAATACACCTTTATGCCAAATTTCGTATCCCTAGTTCAAACGTTCTGGAAAATGGATTATGAAGTCAGCCATTTTGGATTCAAAATGATGTATTTGCAGATATTTTGTAATCTACTAGTGATGATATACCGTCATACTTCGAAATTTCATATTTCAATTTTTAACATCTTTTTTCTTACAGAACCTCAAAACCGCTGATTTCGCAATAAACTCTTGTTCCTATATAGCATGCTGACGTTTTGTGACACGCGGAACTCGGCTGCATGCCCTGCCGTACGTGTTGATACTAGCCTCGATTCGCTCGCGTCGCTGCGCCAAGAATCCTACGGCAGGCCGCGCATCGAACTTGAGGAGTTCATAGCAACTGCGTCTTTTTATCACAACCAGAATCTGAAGTGCACTGCGCCACATGATGCAGATATTCCCTCATACTCCAGAGCGCTACGTCCGAATGGGGAAACTTCCACATTCTGCCTGTATAACATGCTCCTGGCAGGGCTAACGTCTGTGACGAGTAAAACTTGGTGGGACACGCAGGAGTATTGGAAGTTGGCGCGAGGAACTAGGCTCATCCATATTCCATTTCACCACTTTTTAAGGTTGAAGGAGTTGACTGGACATTTTGCACCTCTGGTGCCTTTGCTCGTATTTCGTAGCTTTTTACACTTGTGTAATGTATATACACGCTTTGCCTCATTGGGGCGCTGCCCCCAGAATTCCAAGATGGCCTCGCTGGGGCGCAACCCTTTATCGCAATCAGGTTCCAGCTGGGAACTGTACCCTAGTAGGGGAGACGAGCCGAATTTATTCTAACCTACTCGTAATGGTACACCTTCATACCAAATTCGTTTCTCTACCTTCAGTCGTTATAAAGTGGGGCTTAGGCGGGCATTTTGGATAAAAGATGGACACATTTTTAACGTTTTCTTATATTTTCGTGACATACTCGTGATGATACACTGTCATACGAAATTTCATTTCTCTATCTCGAACGATGTGAAAAATGGTATTTCAGCTGCCATTTTGAATCAAAGATGGTGACTTTTTTAAAACGTTGTTATGTTTTCCTAAACTACTCTTGATAATACATCATTATGCCAAATTCCGTATCTCTGGCTCAAGCAGTTGGAAAATGGATATATGGCGCCCGCCATTTTGTATCCAAGATGGCGTCTTTAGAGATATTTTGTAATATTTTCATAATCTACTAATAATGTTGTACTGTCAAACTAGATTTCATTATTCTAGCGGCAGTCGTTTAGGCTGTGTATTCTTTAAAATTTTAGGGTTGGCGGCCATTTTGAATCCAAAATGGCGACTTTTTCAAATTTTTAAAAAGTTTTCTTAATTTGCAATCAATGATGTAGTTTCATACCAAATTTCACTGTTCTATCTTTAGTCCTTTAGGGTGCGTATTCTTTGAAATTTTAGGTTTGGCGGCCATTTTGAATCCAAGATGGTGACCTTTTCAAAATGTCGGAATTTTTCCTTTATCTACATATTATCCTCTACCTTCATACCAAATTGCATGTTTCTAGCTTACTCCAAACACCCTAAACAATATGATGAGTGAGTCGGTGAGTGAGTGAGTGAGTGAGTGAGTGAGTGAGTGAGTGAGTCAGTTAGCCTAAAATGTTCAATTTCAGGGGTCCACAACTAGAACATAGTTTGAGATACGAATATGAAATTTTGTACATCTGCACATATTTACCATGTCGCCTTAACGGCAAAAGCTCATATTCCTACCTTTAACATCTTTTTTCTTACGGGGCCCCCAAATCGTCGATTTTGCCATAAACTCATGTTCCTGTATAATATGCAATGCTGACGTTTTCTGTCGTGAAGAACTTGGCTCATGCACTGCCGTGCATATTGATAAACAAATTATAAGACATGGGGCCTCTTTTATCTTTGCCACCCCGTATAATAAAATTTCTGAAAGTCTGTAATGATGTAACAACTGGCCAGATTTAAGATTTTTCTTAATTATTACCGAACTCAAACCTTTATTTCCTGGGCTAACTCGTATGTTAGAATGTAACGTGTTTCTTTGTTTTCTTTCACAATCACATTTGTAATAGCTATTTAGATTCTACTGTTTCGTTTGAAATTTTGCTTCTGTTGCATATAATCTTTTTTCATGTGACGATTCGATTATAAAGTGAATTAATTCGAGAAGCTAAAATGCAAGTAGGTGTGGCGTTTAATATATATATATATATATATATATATATATATATATATTGCTTTTAACATTCTAAGTTGTCTGTTCTGTTCATCGACTCAAATTGTTAATGAACTTGAAACAATTGTTTTAAGTAATAACAGTTTAACTATAAATCACTTACAGTAAGTATTCCACAGGATTATTTGTTTCCAAAGTGATTGCAAATAGATTTCATAAGGAGTACAACAGTTACATCGAATCACTTGACAAATATGCCGTATTAGGTTTACTGATGATATTAAATTTCTCTTTTGTGTCCTTATTTACGTTATACACTTCACAACATTACTTGAGTACAAAACGGTAAATAAATATTTTGATTTAACACTTAGAGAATCGCAATATTTCGAGCAGTCAGAAATTGATGTGTTTTGGGAAAGCCATTTTCTGTTAGAAACGAATAAATTCTATGCTTACTCGATCGCACGTAGCTAATTCTAGAACGCACTAAGGACAATGGAGTGGTAAAAGAAACAAATTATTCCGGTTTTACACATATCGGAAAAAAGAGAATTAAGTAATTTGTTTTCATATCGCAGCATCCTTCATATTTCATGTACGCAATAAAACAATTTAACACTTTTTGTTTCAAAATAATGTGAACATTACTAAACCCATTACGTTTTGACGTATATTGTGTGTTGTGTGGCAAGAAGGAGACGATAGACTAACATCGTTCTACGGAAAATGGCTTCAGTAATTATTTTTATATGTATAGTGAGTTTAAGGACAATGGTATGTACTTTTCCAAATATACATAAAGTAAGCTAGTAATATGCCGTATAATCCGTCAATAATATGTGTAACAAAATTTGTCTGCTAGAAGAAGAAAAATATTTAACATATGCGAGAGATCTAATTCTGAGATGAATTCTATTTGAGTTTTGTGCTAAGCTTTGTTTCATTTGGAAATAAAGTTTTGCTGTTTTGTGCCCCAAAATGTTTAATACTAAGTAATATTTACATACTTCTATGTTCTCTTGTGTGTGATGGAATCATTGCATGTTTCATCATAAACAAAGTGTATTTTCCAATAAGTGCGTGTTAAGATATTAAAAGCGTTGTTGATAATATGTTATTGAAGGAACAACAGATCATTGATTAGTCCATACTTATTATACTTTAAGCATGCGTCTGTTGCTTATTATACTTTACCTACAAGTTAATATAAGTGATTATTATTAAAAGAATCAAAACCAGTGATACTTGGCATATGAAAGTAGTATCTAACAAATATTATACTTTATGCACGGTTTAAAGCTCAATAATAATTTTTGTTTTTATATATTTAAATGTCAATTTTTTCTGCATCCGTGAATTGCAAAGCACTAGGTTACAACGCGTACACTTTTGCAATGTTTATGTCTGTAGCACTGAGACGTTAAATGTGAAGAAAACAGCAACTACACATCATACTAAACTACTTAGATTTGTATATCAAACTACCATTTTTTGTGGGGGGGATTTGATAGCAAAATTTTAAGTTTTGAGTCTAAATTTGTTTTCTGCTTCTCAAAACAGTTCTAAATTGCCAATTACTTCTGAGCTGGGCTCGAATCATTTTTGCTATGTTAATAATTTATCAATAATTATTCAAACTGAATATTTTTTTATTGTTTTTGCTTGTAGCTTCTTATTTTACTATTGATGTACTAACTATAGAAATTGCCTTTGTGTTAGCGTGTTCGTTGCTCATAAGCTTTCAAATCTAACATTTACAATTATCGACACAATAAAAGTATTTATTTCTGTACTTTCAAACAACACAGTTACCTTAGATACCCAAAAAGTTGATTTGGGTATCTAATTATAGCCAGCAACCCGTCACGTGACTGTTTTGAGCTACTTTATTGAGAAACGTCATAGCTGTTCTCTGTCTATGAGTTCTTAAGGTGGCAGTTTTTGTATTTTAATTAATAATGACAAATTTTGTATTTACAACTCCAGTCTGATTACTTTCATGAGAAACTTTTGAAACATTTACATCCATAAAACCAAAAAAAATCTATTGTTAATGTAAAAAACGATTTTGAATTTACGATTTTAATTAAATATACTATAATTATATTTAATTAAATTCTCTTTTATTCTGTACGTAAAGGAAGAGAAACGATTGAACAATAATTAGAAGTTCAAATCTTGATTTATTAAAGCAAAGCAAATCGAAGAGAGAATTGTCAAGTTATTTACACTGGCAATTGACTCTTTACACATTATAATTTAGAAGTCAGAATTATTTTCAATAGAAAGAACACAAAAGTTTTCCAAATGTAGTAAATCGAATCTTAGAAGTTTGTGCGGTGATATGCAAAGCAAATTTTGGCTGAGTATAATTCCAGGTTTCTGCTGAGAAATCTATATTCATTGTTACTTCATCGGATTGCTTATAGAGCCTAAGATACTGGATAGTGGATAGCCTAAACCTGCCTTCATCGAATACATTTGGAAACTATGCTCTAATTATTTGCGATTTACATTTACTTAATAATGGAGACTGGTGACAAATGTATGATTTATAATTACAATCGTACAACTTAACTGTAATCGGATTCAACATTTTCCTCTCCACTTTATGTACACCGCTTCATATGAATAATAGAAACAATGCTGCAGATTACTATATGTGCACTCCTTTCAGGAGCTCATTTGTTTTATTTCTAATATCGAACAAAGCTCAGTCTTGGAGATAAAATGGCTGGCCAGCACCGAGATAGCCTTATCACATATAGGTATTGGACGACATAATGGAAATACTTTTCAAAAGTAAGATATATTTGGGGGGGATTGTAACTGTGTTTGGTAACACTGAGCACTGCATACATCAACCGTCTTTCCTTTGTTTCACTTAGGATAAACTGTGTACACATAGTAGAGTGAGGTAGTTACTTTGGGAGGACCGAAGCCACCAGCCACCCCTGCTTAGTCCTGATTTGGAATGGTAATAACAAGGAACCATTTTGCAGTCATAACTTAGTTACAAAAGACATGCCTGAAGGCTGCTAGGTTACTTTGTGACTCTGTATCTAAAAATCCAGAGTCTTAATTCCAACGTGTTACCCGTATCCATAAATGAAAATATCATTAAAAGAAAAGAAAATATAGGTCAATATTGATATGACATAGCAGTAATGCATCCTCATTCACCACAACGTGACTGTTACATATAGACGTGGATCTGTCATTAATAGCAATAATAATAATTAATGAATCATATATTAATTATAACAGTTAAAACATGTTGATAAGTGATAATGAATGATGATTATGAATATTTATATGAAACAATGATTTTCTGAATATGAATACTTGATACTAACTAAGATATTTATGATCTAATAACTTAAATAAGATTTATATTAGGATATTTAACCATACATATTTACTATAGATATTTAGTGTTATGATTGATAAGATCAGGTGTCTTTAAAGGAAATTATTTTATTTATTTACCAGCTTTTCCAATATCTAGTTTGTTCATGTACAATTATGTTCATACGTAAAATTGGCCTTCAGTATATACTTCTTTTTATTTGCTGATTATTATAAGATGATACAATATTATTCACAATTGATATTAATATGTTGATCAATATTAATGAATATGATATATGTGATTGTTGATTCATATCCAATAATGAAGATGAAAAATAAATAAAATAAAATGGATCCTAGTCTATAATAAAATCATTATATCAATATTCCAACTCATAAAAATATTACTTGTCAAGAAAACAAAATTAAGTAAGTGAGGTAGTATGGTTGTTGATGCTTTGCAGTTTTGATGGGTGACAACTGTGTCCTACTTGATGGAGTTTCAAAAGGTCTAATTGTGGATGGCAGCTTAGCAGGGGCATATGTGAGCAAAACAACGACATTATTTGTTGTAACACAAGACACGGGCTAGAAAGTAATGAACGCACACACAGTGAACAATAAAACTGGGTCAGCTGAGCATAATAGTGGTCGAAAGACGAAGATGTGGGTTAGGTAGGCCTACCGCTGCGCACATAAGCGGATTCTGACATTACCAGAGAAAGGACCGGCAGAGAAATTGACTACATAACTTAATTTGGACCTTCAAGAGTCATTGAAAACAGTGAGAAGAGAACTGCATGAAATGAGTATCAATAGGTATTTTGCCATTCCCAAACCATTAATAACAAAATAACAGAAAATAATGTTAAATGCCGAGGTGCATGATGCAAAGCTCTCAAACTCTGGGCGGTGTAGGATTGTCAACATGTTGTGTGATAAGAAGAGTCACCCGTTACCCTCTTCAACACTATACACATACTTTTCTGGCGAACACCCTATCACGCATAAGATGTAGGCTTCCTCTGCCCGACTATCAAACATCGTGTGGGGAGGTCTATTATATTCTGGTGTGCTATATCATAATATTCGGCAGCAACATTTGTCACAATGTACGATTCGGTCATAGCAGCAGTGCACAGAGCTCCACCCAGTGACAAAAACTTCATATCGCTAGACGTGTTCCATAGTACTTTCTGGAGCATCCTTATGAGGTTCAACATCTTTCTATGGGCTGTTCTGGAATCCAGGGTTCGGCGTCAATTTACACCTCCTTCAAATTCTACTCACCAATATTCAGGTCTTGCATCGATTTATTCATCCAGAATTCAAACTGTATTGCATTTGTAAGGTGTATTAACTTCGTATTAATACAAAAACATTCTGACTTTTACATGCGTTTCCAAAATTTTGTCCATTACATACATATTCATCTTTACAGATAATGCCTTTCATATACAAGAAATCGATCAGTATTGCCAACACATTTCAACCCATTCGTTCTTCGTCTGCATCGTTCTCTCGGTCTCGACAAGTTGTTTATGCCATTCATACACCTGGGCAGGTAACCTAATATTATGAATATGCACCTTCTGCAACATTTTCAAACACTCACTGCATGAGTTCTTCAGTTGAACAAGAAATCTGAAAAAAAAATACGCTTTTCGATATAGCAAAAGCCATCATTCCGGCAAAATGAATATTCACCTGTATATTCAAGAGCTTCTCCAAGACTACAGTTGACAGTTAAACATGATTTATCTGGTCCTTTTTTTTTCGAAAGATTTTAGATCAATCCTTACACATGCGTGACTCACAGCCGCAGGCACAGTGCACAGTTATGTTACTGTATAACCAGATGTTGTAGTTATTCTTGCCTTCATTTAATTCTCGGAATGCATAAATTTGAACTTGAATTCAAAAATGCACCCACAAACCCACACTCTAACTCCAATAACAAAGGTTATGCCAAATGTTATGTGTAATCACTAGTTTATTGCAAGTCACGGCCTGGACCAGGGTCCCCAAAACGCCTCAAATAAAAAAAAATAGAAATTAGAATTTAGCGGTTAAAAGGCATATACATACTTTTCATCCTTTGGATGTGTATAAAGAACATCGATCACCTACATGTGTCCAGTTTTGAATCGTTTCAAATCCTCACAGAATGGAGAGAATCGAGCGGCTAAGAGAGCAGGAGAAAGCTAGTATCCAGTAGTAGTGAGTCACTATTGCCAGTGTGTTGTGTGTACCATGGCTGCATAAGTCAACCTGTTTTGGGAGGACAACGTAGTTATACTTTTCCACACCAGACATTCGGTGTCTAAAATTCTTAAACAGTACGAAGAAAATGAATGCTCATTAAGTTCGACGACTATTAAGAACATAATTAATCCTTATAATAACAAGAGTTACTAGCGATTCAATCACCCAGGAAGAAAGCTAAGAAGCATGCGTGCACTGCTTTGACCTCGCCTATGTTTCATAGGTTGTGTCGACTGGTCCTCCAGAAAAATGCCTCTCCTCAACGTGTGATGGCGACACGACTCCCACGTGGCACAGTCAAATGTGAAACGCAACCTGCGTGAGAAGTTGAACCTCCGGGTGGTCATCAAATGTTGTGGACATTACCCAAGTGAACCCCATCGGTGTGAGAGGAAGACCAACAGCAGGAACCTCTGCAAAGACCATTTATCATGGGGCAAAGTGGAAGTATGTGGCCACATTAGATGAGGAATGTTTGTATTTATCAGAGTGTGGAAAAATTGGAATCATCACTTACACTTCAAGCCGGGCAAAATCCCGTTCCGCGTTCATCCGTTATTGCAAAACACTTTCTCCAAATGATTCATGGTTGTTTCGTGATATTGCTATCAAGGCAAATTAACTATTCGTCAGGCTCCTTAACATTGTAAAATCAACCCTGTCTTCTTTAAGCAAAATATTCGGATCCTAATTTATACAGACGATCTGCCTTGTTTGTATGAATAGGCCCTGAATCAAGTCTCTGTGTATATGGATAAGGCTTCACCCTATATGTCTCATTCTACCCGTAACTTTCTGCAACAGATGGCTCAAGATATAGGCATACATGCTATTCCATTTGGCAATATGCTGGTGAATTAATCAGATGCCAATCTTATAAATTTCTGCAGGTTTGACCTACTGAAAAGGGCAATTTCATCTCGTCATGTAAACCCTATCCGGGATCTGTGGAAATCGTGTAAGGAGGAGTGGCAGAGGATTCCACTTCCTGTACTTCGTCGTAGTCTTCTACAATGGAAGTTACAGTGCAGAGCTGTCACATTGAGGCCAACCGATATGGTGCTCCCATGGATTTTCGCTGCTTCAAAATTGGATACATGTACGGGGATCGACCTTCTGAACATTTTCCTCTTTGCTTTAACTTTTGCAAGACAATAAAATATCTGTGTTTACGTCAGCAAGAAGGTATCTAATAAATCGCATAGTATAGACGACATATATTTAATCTCCATAGTAAGGCTATACACAAAAATTCCATCATACAGTGTATAGCTCTCACTATCCTTAATGTGCCACACTGGCTTAATCACTGGAACTCTGCCCCATACATTAATGTATCGTTATGTTTATAGCCCATCCAGCAAAATTGACACCCTTGATCACTTCCGGTTGTATCGGAGGGTTCTGGTGCTAAGCAAAGTGACGAATGCCACTCAGCATTGTATTCCCCACATTTACTGAGGCCCTGCTTCAGATTCATTTCCTGCATGAATATTTACTCACTGGCGTTTGTTACGACGACATGCACACCCAAGCTTACAATTCGTTGTCCAGACACGGTCGTACAATTGTTTCGTACTTGAACCTGAGCAAAAAAGAAGCATTAAGTACCCTTCCCAATACTGGTTGCGTTTTCACTCTAAATGTAATTGAGAAGGGATCCAGAACAGTGAAACATATACTACTTTCGCATATTGGATACTTTGCTGCATCTCCCCCAGTTGCGATTCTGCAAATAACATAATTATTTGTACATGTCCCCGACAGTGTTCTGAAATCGTCAGTGGCTTGCTTTTAAGACAGATTGAGGCTTTTCATTGCCACTAGAAACATCATTTCCCTAACTGTGCTTTTCAGATTAGAGCCGAAGCATCATATTTCATTACAATATATATATATATATATATATATATTATCGAGTTGATAATGAAAAGAATATTGAACGTAAGTTAAGATATGGCATTTTGTTAGACGATGTAATACAGAATGTTGAATACATGGAGGACAGGAATTCATGAATAAGTGACACCGCCTTATTTCAGTGCACGTACCTGGTAAGCCATTATCAGCAGGAACAGATACTGAATCTTCATTAACATTAATAAATTTTAGTTACTGCAATTATGAAATATCAGCCAACCTAATAAAGATAACACCATGCTAATCATTTCTACAGGTTCAGAGATGATGAAAAATGAATATATGAAAATAGTTATTTTTGTACTATGTTGTGAATAGAAAATATTATGTTCTTCAGAATTTACTGGTTACGATTTTGCCAATTACATCGGTTTTAAACCTTATGTTGGCCAGACTGGTCCATCCATGTATGGCACGTCTGCAATAATAGTGTGCTAATAAATATGGGCATTGTAGGAAATACTGTTTATCACATATTTACTAAGGAGGTAATGTGTTTTCCAATTTAGTGTCTGGTTGTTGTTAAGTCACAGGATATCTAAAATCAATTCACGCTTTATCAGTCAGCTGCTCTGAAAATTAAGTTATTTTGGAAGATAATATGTCTTACAAAAAGGTAATCAAAGACTTACACAGTAAACTCAAGACATAAGTCTTACATGTAATATCAATATGTGGAACAAACTTCAAAAACAAATTCCTGACACTAAAGCAAGAAAAAAGTTCATGTAAACGTGGGTCCGACTTATATAAATGGTAAATACAATGAATATTTCGGTATAAATAAAAGACTATGCATTAAAAGTGAATGCAATTTTAGGAAGGTTATTTGTAACAACTCAGTGAATATTACGAGTGAAAAAAATGATCAAATCGGGTTGTCGATTTTAGCAAACTGGTATATAATATTTTAAATAGCACTACGTCAATTAATCTTATATATGGTAACCTCTAGTGATGGTAAACCCAAGATGAGAATAACAGGGAACATTATTTGAAACTATTATAATATTGTATGAAGTTAAAGTTGAAACTGAACTTGGCCAAAATTTCACCTCGTTTGTTCACAGTTCGCAATGCTTTCTGTGCTTCACATATTATGTATACCATCACAAGAGCATACTATTATATAATAAATAGGCGTGGTGATATTTGAAAAATAATAAGCGATATACCACGTTAGTAACATTGATAACACAACGGGATCATTTTTTTCACAACCAGTATTCACAGGGTTGTTATAAATAACCTTCCTAAAATAAAATTTTATTTTAGTATATATTTCTGATTTTCTGCAAAATATTCATTATTTAACCACTGGCATCAGTCTATTTTGAGCTATAATTGGGAAACCTTAAACATCGTATATCGTAAACGAATCGGAATCGGACTAATGTTCATTTGCAGGTTTTCTTTCTTCTTCTTCTTTTTTTTGGTGTCAGGAACTCGTCTGCGAAGCTTGTCCCATATATTAAAATACACCCTGTATATTCAGTGTAGTGCCGGATCTAGAAATTTTCCTATGGGAGCCAAAGTTAAATTCTGACGCCCTTTTCATGGTTATTTTTAGCCAAACAACACGGCAGCCGTCGTGACGCCCACAACATTGTCTCGCATCACGTAGTTTACTTTTGTTATATTCTCTGGAGCCTGTCGTGGCATCGCTATTACTAACTCCAGTAATGCAATAGACCTGTCTATCTGACTTGAATCACGGTTTTGAATTTTTAAGATGAAAGTAGGTTGTATGTTTTAGTGTGCCGGTATTGAAATTTTGAACACTTTTAGGTCCATTTCAATTTTATTAGCAATTTTTCTTCCTTTTAGGAGCATTTATTTTTATGTTTAGCTGTTTGCCGTCCCCAAAACATGCCACCCGGGGCGTTTGCCACCTTTTGCTCCCTAGATCCGGCACTGATATAGTGTCGCATAATAAGTGGGAACTATTGAGGGAGGTAATTCTTTGGTCATTAAATTAAATATGTTCATCTGAAACATGGGTCGAAATATGATACCTTCGCCACTAGATAGCTCTGAATGTGTATGCAATGTATATGGGAGGACTATGTTCTATGTAAAATCAAATCACAGTGACAAAGTTTGTATTATTTATTTGCATACACTACAGTATCACTGCACACGTAGCGCTTCAACACATGTTGAATGTGGTTGCCGTTGGCTTGGAGACAGACAATAACACGTCATTTGATTAAGTTCCTCACATGAGCCATGTTGTCGGAAAAGTTCTTAATGTACTTGGACTTAGCTTGAATGCTTTCGGGTAACTTAGGCCGGTCAGGGACTGGTGTCTTGCACATGATGGATTTGATATGTCCCAAGAGAAGATCAGGATAGCTCGGTGGCCTGGCAGTTGGGCCAGCATACAATCCTTCGATCGTATCATATATGGGGAAATTTCAAATCGAGAACTGTACATACCTTTCGGGATAAATGAGCAGGAGTCCCATCGTGCATGTAGCACATGGTCCTAATTGTCTCAAATAGTATAGTTTCCAGCACCCTATTGCAGATTCTTTTCGACGAATTGGCTGTAGAGCTGTCGAGTTAGCTGTTGTGACACTACATACTGTTCTATCAGTTGCTCACCGATGATATCCTCCCTAACATTCTTTGTAAACAGATGTTGATGCTTGGCTACCACAATGGCATGCGAGTTTTCCTCTGCTTACTCTTGTTGGCGCTTGCATCTATTTTGTAGTTATATTGAGAGCCTTGATCACATGGGATGTATTTGCTAATGTGCAGAATGTTACTCCTACGTAATGCAATTATACATACATCCCATAACACCCCAGAAGCACGAAATATGTACTTTCTCACGAATTCTATCTTCAGAGCCATCTAGCGGAAAACTAAAACATTTGGCCTACGCTTCATATTAACATATTTTATCTAAATGATGCGCGGAAATACCTCCCGCTATAATTTCCACTTATCCAGGGACACACTGTAATTAGGGACAACTTTATGTTTTGCTAAGATTTGTGTCTCGCACTATCATTTTTGGACATATCACGTAATTTGTAGCGATTCTTGGTTATACTTAGGTGCTGTTAGTTTCAAAATTACATATCTTTTGAACTTTCTTCAAAGAAACATTTATGTTGGTTTCACTTGATGAAATAACTCTTCAATTTAGACCGTCGTTGTTATACTCCGTGTAAATGCACACTCATAAAACTTTATTTTATAATTTAAACAATTGCTAGTTATTAAGTTGACTAACATGAGCATTTCTCCGTTACAGGTTGATGCGGACATGTCTTTGCCTTGCAGTAAGAAAATTTCCATTAATAGTTATCAAATTCACTAAGAGGACTGTAGGAAATAAATTTCCATTTTCACGTGGAAATTGTAACGATGCTTTTCTTGGTGAATTCGCAGTGTGAGTTAGTACGCATTCAGTAGTAATATATATATATGTTTTTCTGTTGTTCTTACTCAAGCAGTAACTGTCGTTTAAGTGCGTGAATAACTGAGAATCCAGACAGTTAATAATCGTTGAACTTTCGATCGCCTCACACTTGTTCTGGTGATACACTTAATGAAGAACTGATCGAGGTATCTTCGGAAACTCATAAAAAAGATAAGAGATTCCCTCGTCAATCTTCTGAACCAATTTGTTAGTCATCACAGTCGGCTAGCCACTTCTTTTCTCATCGTGGATATATATCCTCCCATTCTTAAAATTTGAGACACTCTGACATCATTCTCAGTTATATTCTTTCCATTGCCTTGGAAAAGTTACCTATGGGTTCAAACAGACTTTCAGGGTCTCGTTAAGACTAAGTCTCATAGATGGCGAGATTCTTAATCGCTGCAAATGTTTTAAACATACGTTGGTGTGTGAGTAAGGACAATACGAGTGATTTCACTCTGCCAGTGCTGGATGTGTACTGACTCACATTACACTGTAGCTAAACATGGAAACTTAATCCACAATACTTGACGCTTTACATAAAAAGGCGAGTTACCTATCAAGTATAACCTTCGTATATCGTATATTCTTATTATTTTCTCTCTCTTTAAGTGTGTGTGTGTGTGCGGGGAGATGTTTGCTCATAAAGATTTTTTGAACCTAATTAGTACTATTGTTGAGGATGAAAAAATGATGTTTTTGTCACTTTGGTTTTTTGTTATAAATTGCAAAAAAAATCGAATGTTTTTTTACACGTTTTGAAACATTTAAAAGGCCGAAACTTAAAAACTGTTTGTGTTAGACGGCTTAAACTTGTACCATTTGTTTCAGAATTTCAAGAACTGTAATCTAGTAAATTACTTGGATTCATTAGACCAATCTTTATATATAAGCGCTGAATGAAGTTATGAAAAGGACTAATGAACTTTCACTATGTTTGGGATTCAAAGAATTTGAAAAAGTTTTCGATTCAGTATCCTTGGCAACAGTACTTCAATCACTTGAACATCAAGGCATCGAAAGTGTATACATTAAGTTATTGCGAAATATTTACTCTACTGCTACTACATCTGTCATTAGACTGCAGCAACAAAGTGAAAAACTTAAACTTGGAAAAGGGATAAGGCAAGGAGATTCAATTTCTAAAAAACTGTTTACTGCGGTCCTGGAGATGGTGTCTCAAAACTTAAACTGGGATGAAGTTGGAATAAAAATTAATGAAAAGTATGAGATTAACATGTGACTTACAGTATCTTCATTTCAGTTCTAAAGTAGAACAAGTAAAGGCACTGTAGCTCAGTGATAGAACATTGATTTAGGATTTAGGAGGTCGTGGGTTCGATCCCAGCGGCCGACCCCCTGACTGAAGATTTTCCACGATTTCTTCTCAGTCTCACCAGGCAAATACCGAGATGGAACCTTCAATATACGTCCCGGCCGACTTCTTCACGACCCTATCTCAGCCTGAGCCTTAGATGTGTAAAGGCCATAAATAGAATTTAAATTTAAAATGTTGTTGAACAAAACTAGTAATAAATAATCAGTACAGAGTGAACTCCATATTTGATGAAAGCAGTAAGAATTATTAGCTTGACATCATTTAGTTACAGGCTAAAAACGTACCACTTTATTATTACTATAAGGTAATAGAATGTCGCTGTAAAATATAATGTCGAACATTTTCCTGCGTGAGAAACTACAAACCATGTCGCTCCCAGACAATTCAAGGACACCAATGTCATCCGTAGCCAACGCGGAACATTTGCTAAACTAGTATGAAGAAATGAAGAGGAGTTTTTTTTTAGAAAACATAAAGAAGTTGAATAAATATTAGGTGAATGAACGCCACCAGGTGCTTTCGGAAATTATATTCAAGAGATGTAGCAATTGAAGAAGGAATTTTATCACTAAATCACCGCGAATAAAAAGGAGGTATTCAAGAATACGGCGAGTAAACATGACTGCCTCATTGATCTGAAAAAACCTATACATAAAACTTATTTGTTTACACTGTGCAGCATGATTTCTATGACTGTATCGTGATTACTGTTCCTGAATCAGTTTTGTGTGCTGATTATGAAAATGTAGTATGTTTTTGTCCATTACGCCAGATTTCCTCAATATTCCAAGGTTTGTGATAATAGTGGCCCTAGAAAATATTAATAATCTAGTAAATACACTAAGCTTGCAACATTGGTCAGTCTGAAGTAAATACGCAGTTATAACCGAAATTGTATCTGTTTGCTTGGGGTGTTTTGTTTACCGTGTAGCGTTGTGAATTCTTACACTCAGCGTTAGTATATCCAGTGTTCTAGTTCGGTGCGTTGAAATCGTGTCATAATGCTGATTCGATATTGTATCAAACATCCAAAGATGTATGCTTCCCCTGCGGAAGCTTTATTATAGAAAAATAGAGACAACGCATATATCTGGTAGTGAAAACTATGTCTCGAGTCTATTTTGGTATTGAAATATATGACCATGTATGTAACTGTAAAATACAGTGAAACTTACGTGGTTCTTGTGTGCTGATTTCAAAGAAATTGGTATGCTAGTTGGTTTTGAGGGAGCCTACACGAAAATAAAATATTTTCTCTGACTATCGGATTAACAAGTGGAAATTCTATGCCTTAGGAGAAAACATTGTGACCACCCAGAACATATTTGGTCGTAGGGTGATTAAATAGTGAGCCTCTAGTTAACCTGCAAACGAGTTTCTACCTTCCCAACTAATCAAGCTCAGTGTAATGAAACAATCTGTCAAGGTATTCGACAAGGAGGGTACATGCGTCAAGTAAATGACCAAAAAGTTTTATCAGAGAGTCTTGCGAAGTTACAGGGAGGTATATTGTACGGACCTCGAATTTCGAAATTAAGGATAGAGTCAGAGTTTGATAAATGTATGACTGAATTTGAACAGCTTACCTGGATATATTTGAAGGCAGTTGAGCGAAACTTTTTGGGTAACAAAAAGGCTGGTAGGTACAAGGAACTTCTTGTTAATATGTTGTAATACTTCAACGGTCTAGGCCGTAATATGAGTGTGAAATTACACTTCCTCCACAGTCAACTGGATTACTCTCCTACAATTATATTAAACGTCAGTAAAAAACATGGTGAGAGATTTCACCAGACAAACGATTGTGGAAATGAGATATTAAGGAATATGGAATGCTAACATGTTTGATTAATTTTGTTTGTTGCTTGAAAATTATCCTGGAAATGTAAGGTAATCGCACTATCCACCATTCAAGGAAAGTAAGTTTGGCCAAAACACTTAAAAATAGATGTTTCTTGTGAAGATTAAAGTATTTTCAAGTACTGTTCGTATCTGAATGTGCCTAATGAAATGTTCCCTGTGTTAGTAACAAATCTGTCTATTACTATTTTATTTGTAACTGATTTCCCTTCCCACAACATTATTTGTGACTAACTGGAAACAATTTAGTTTCCGTGGTAGTTGTGTATATTTGAACATTCTGCGAATACAATATGCATATGAAACGATTCAGCTTAACAAAAAAATATGGTTGATACCCAAATAGTTCATTTTTGTTCGGCCACTTCCGATGCATGGTCCATGATTTAGTTTCCAAGGGTGGCGTGTATCCAGCCACTTAATTCGCACAATATGCATATCAATCTACTGAGATTGACAAAACAATTGATAAACAAGCTGGTTATTTACGGTTGGCAACTCCAGGTTAATTATCCATAAATAGTTTCCGGCTTCGGGTATGTTCAGCCACTCTGCCCCTACAATCAATTGGCCCAGATTGACAAAAGTAAACCATTGGTACCGATATTGTTCATTTCCGCTTTGTGACAATATCCGGTTCATAGTTTATAATTTAGTTTGGAGGGATGGAGAATATCCAGTCACTGTACTCACATAATATGTTTCACAATATACCCATATTGAAAAAAAAAAAGAATTGTTAACTTAGCTGGCAATTTTCGGTTGACCACTTCCGATTCATAGCCCATAGTTTAGTTCCAGGGTTGGGGCACATTCGGCCACTATACCCAGAGAAAGTGTACACCAATCAACTCAGATCGAAAAAAGAAAACTATTTTTACCAATATTGGTCATTACTTGTGAGCCACTTCCGATTCACACTTCATGATTTAGTTCTTGGGGGAGAAACATATCCAGCCACTCTACCCTACATTATGTACACGGAAAGATTCAGATTCACAAGAGAATTGATGGATACCTGTATTGGACATTTCTGATTAGTGGTCACATCCGGTTCATAATCCACAATGTAGCAATTTGCAACTGTATGTAACTTTGCTCTCACAATATGTACTGTACATTAATCGACACAGTTGCCAAACGATAATTGTTAACACTCATATTGGAGATTTCCCGTTTGTCACTTCCAGTTCATAGTATATATTTAGTTTCGGATGGTGGGATATATCCAGGTACTTTTATTCTACAGTATGTATAGTTTTAGTCATTTGTTGAAACACGCCCTACTCTGCAGAGACGGCCTCCTCTACATTTATGGTAATTTTATTCATGATTGACTTGGTTGAAGTCACTGTATTTGGCGATTTTGCTGTTGGATATCTCTACCTGTAAGTCAGCTGCAAGAGACGGGCTTCGGCCTGAATCTTAGATCTCTAAAGGTCATAAATAAAATTGAAGTTCTTCAAAAAGAGGAGACCAACCAGTCGTAGCCCAGTGATAAAGCTCTGGCATAGCATTCGGAATGTCACGGGTTCGATCCAAGCTACCGATTCCTAACTGCGTGTTTTCCGTGGGTTTTCTTTCCACTCCAGGCAAATGACAGGTTGATATATTCAACATAAGCCTTGACTAACACCTCCCTTCTCCTACGCACCTTGATCCATAGGTGTCTAAAGGCCGTAAAGAAAGTCACATTGTTAAACAATCAAAACCATGTGTAAAGTTTACAATTATTTTTTTTATGTAAACTAAGACTTATTAATAACTCTCGAAAAACATATAATAATAGTTTGGTAATCTTGAGAAAGAAGTAGAATCACTTTACTAAAATCATTACTAACTATATTATTCCACTGCAGTTTCCAGCTGACACCGTACACACATCACGACCAGTGGCGACTTAGAATGGAGTTGCATGTTTTTTTAAGATAGTCCTGCCTACGGAGCATGTGATCGTTGTAAGAAAGTCCATGTTTCTCTCATGGAAAATCATTATAAATCAAATGGAGAGTAACTGTAACCATTGGATTTAATCTTTGTGTTTTCAGTTTCAAGGAATGTGAGAAATAATACCTTTTGCGTTTCACAGGAGTTGACAAAAATACTATATGACTGGTGCAATTAAAAGCAAAGACAAGGCAAGATAACAATCAAAGAATGAAATTAGGAAATATTAGTGGGAATTGAATCGAAGTACCAGTACAAGGTACAACATATATAGAGATTAAAACGTTCTTATTTTCATTGGCTTCATACGAATGTATAAAGTTACCCTGTTCACAGGTACGCTGGATTGTCGCTAATGTTATCCATATTGCAGGGTAACGCATGCAACACCAAAATGTTAGGACATTCATATCCCGCGTTCTCAACCTTCGTTCTTTTATATAATGTTAGTGATTCATGAACAGTACAATGTTAATCGGTTTCGCTCAGGTTAGCCCAATATTGGGTCGGAGCAAAACAGTAGTAGAGTACTGAAGTGTTTAGCATCTCTCAGTTATCTAACGTTAGTCTAAAATATGTATGCGTTAACACTAAAGGAGGCCATTCGGGAGAATTGAAAGTAATATAGGCAATTTTAGTGGGCTATCGAGTATACAGGTCGCGTGTTGCTGAAACAACGGTCGAATAATTTACATCAAAACTAAGCCAAGTACAACCAAATGTGCAATGATCTCAGACATAAAGCTAGTATTAAAAACGTTAAATTTAAGCTGGCGAACATCAGATGAACTCAACGTACCTGTCGGGTAAGAGAATGTTTCTGAAAGCAGGATGTTCTTTGGCTAGTAGCAACAGATGGAGTGATCGCTTGACACTTCGCACAAGCACATCGTGCTGATATTTAAAGGAGTTTGGTCCTAGTGTCTCGCTCGAAGAAGACTGTCTTTATTAAATTCAGTGTTCATTGCAACTCAGAAATAATCGTAGCACGGCAGAAATAATCGTAGCACTGGCAGAAATAATATCATAGTTCACTTGGCAATTCGCACAAGGTCATTCAATAGTGGCCGATAATGATTGAGTCCTTCGGAGCACGAACTTAGATAATTTCGATAGATTCGTGATCGTCAACTAAGCGCCAAAAGTCGATGTTAACACTTCGGAAAATAGTAATCACTGACATTCGATTAAGTAAAAATCGTGGTTTTATTAATTCTCTGTTTCCACTTGCTCCAGCCTGTTCGGCTGTCAAGGTTAATAATTGCTAGATTGAGGATCTTAGATGACTTGGAAATATAATATTAATGAAGTAATAAAGAGAGAATTTGGCGTAGAAGGGAAGGAGATTCTAAGGTAACAATTACCAATATATCATAGGATTCAAGTGCTTGGGAGTAACATTCAAGGTGTTTCTGGAAATTTCTTCGGTGCGTCACCTCTTTTAAAATTGAGACAAGGTTAAAATGAGTGACTAAATGGGCCATAAACTTGCCTCAGTATTGGCTACTGATATCAAGATCTAGCCATATAAGTTTCAATTTTGAGGACAGGTGTTTTCCTCCGTTCTTGTTTCCAGGTGTTCGGAAGATGATTTTTTACATCCTTCTAGATGCGTTAGATGGAGAAGGTGATTATTAACACTTGTTCGTCTTCAGATATTTCCTGTTATTTCGTGAATATAAATTTTTGATGAGATACCCAGAACACTGGTTTCACTTTTCCTAATATTGTGTTACCGCTGGACTATTACAACACGCTCCAGGCCTACTCACGTAGTCCATTATTATTGATCGTGTCTTAATACAATATTCTTCAATGCAAGTTAAATGAAAAAAAAAATGAAATACAATAAGTATTAATCCCTTTATGTCTTTCAAAAATTCTCCCTATACATAAGATAGATTAAAAATACGTAACGCAAATTATCGCACAGAATTATTGAATTTAACAATTGTTCTAACGCATCACAGTTCAGGTTTTTCCCAGTACACAGCGTTGACACACGGAATCAGTTTAGTGCGGTTGGCACACATTGTCGGCGCATTGCTGCTATCTAAACAATAGCCTGTGTAAAGTAGCCACCGTGTCTTAAGTAACCACACTCAACGATACCCTGGTGTCCCCGACACACATTGCGTAACTCCTGAGCATCGTGACAACTAGATTAATAATACCTTGTCTAGTCTATATTTTGAAACTACCAATTTTATTTTAAAAATGGTTTTTATCTTTCAAAGTTTGTCAGAAACGCATTCATCTCAATTTCAAAACATAAAGCGCTTGTCCACACCAAATACTGTAATTAGGGTAATTTCAAGACATACGAACGGTTCCAACAAGGGCGTACTATCAGGGACTAATTTGCAGTTTGCTACGGAGGCAAGAACGGTACATTTCTTAGATAACAATTCAGGTAATGTTAAGGTAACTCGCCAAGGATTTTGTTGGCAACACTGACTCTAATAGGCTAAACCAGAGCTTTTCTACAGACCGGAGTATAGAAAAATGGCAACATTGCCCAGACGACTGACTGCGCGGGTAACATGGCGTGTATTTAAGAAACTTTGTAGGAGGTATGTTCAAATTATTACTGATATTTTTGTTTCTAAATGTTGGTCGAATAATGTTGGACACTCAAGTAGAAGAGAATCAAAATAAGTACGTAATATATAAAATAAGTTTTGATAATTATATTGAGATGAGCTATGAAAATCGACCATGTGTATCCCTATCATTTCATTCAGATGTAGAAATATGCTTTCGTATATATATTTGGGGAGAGGCCTCATCCAGTAGTGAATTGAATATGGCTGTGATTTATATATATATATATTTGTTGTAAAGTTTGATATGTAGAACTATGAGCAATTAAATCTACTATTTACTTAGCTAGCTTTAATTTTACGAGACGTAAATTTACGAAGCGCATTCATAGGAGTCACAAACAACTTTATTGGCCTTGTACAAAACGCCGAATAAATTTGCATGCCCTTTAAGTAAGACATATTAAACTAATATGAACCGAGAAAATAACACTTAATTGTATAGTCTATAGAAACTTTCGTATAAAGTGCCTTTTGAAGTACGCCTCGTATACTTCACCAGAAATGGCTAACTGTGGACGTTCTGTGTATTCCAAATTTTAGCTGATCTCCATTTCTAGACAGCCTGTCTAGATGAATTCACCAATGTAATGTTTGAGAAAGGTCCTTTTTTTCCTACGTAGCGTGATAAAAAGTTTCAATGTTGTGTAAATAATGCCTCAATAAGGTAATAAACATATCTGCAAAGAGTTGACTTAGTAACTATAGAAAGATGTAGGCGGGCCAGAGATCTAAAAGCTTCTTGTATTCTCCTTTTTCCAGTTAATAAAGCGAAGTATCGTAGTCCGAATACTACAAAATAGATGGAAATCAAGTGAGACTGCTCTGTTGTTATAACTTCACGGTGCCTATACTCGACTTTATCCAGTTTTTTTTTTCTACTTTTTCTCTCTTCAGATTCAATATGTTTTTTTAATCCAACTTTGATTGCATCAGATATGAAAAAGGTGTGTGCAATGGCAGTCAAGCGTTTACAGTGGATCAGCTCCCACGATTACGAAGTATCTACTGCAGAAAATAGTAAATAGCATGGAAAGTGTGACTGTTAGTAGATGTTTACAAGATGTCATAAATTTGATGAACTATTTCTTTCACGGTCTCTTTCGTAAGTTTTAACCTTGTAAAGAAATGAAGATCATTCCCTATATTTCAAAATAGCTTCGACGTCACCGGATTGCGCCTCGAATTTAGGTATTCTAAAACCATTTTATCGTCCTCCTCGTACGAAGAGGATGGATCTGAAATCACATGCAATGTATTTCACAAAATGTTTAAACCCAACAATTTGCGTGCGATTTATTAGAAACCATTCGTAAGTTCCCAGTCATCGTTATTGAAGCAGACGACGCAGTATGTCAGCGGCCAGGATTCCCATAATGCTGCGTTGCCACATAGTACCCTCTGGCGTTCTACTGTTGAAAGCTCTGGCTAAACTCTTTGAAACTAAATTTGCAGTGACGTAACAGCAGTGGCGAAAGTACAATTTCTGGCCCACCAGGAAGGAACATTTTAGATCCTTCCTTTTCAGAAACTACAAGGAAATATTTATTTTCGAAATACGCAAATTCAAATCTCATACCACATGAAGCTTCGTACCAACCGTGTCACCCACAAGAATAACTAAGCAATTTCAGGGAGCGAATGTCAACTTACACCTCAAATCTCGAATTATTCTAAAATATGCGTTTTACGAGTTTATACCTCTGCACTAGCACAACCAGCGTAAGTCAGGACTAGGTAATTTCTGCGCTATGACTCATACTTTTAGAGATATTGTCGTTCTAAAATTAATATGTTCACACTGGTTCTTCTGTGTACATATAAAAAACCAGGAATCAAAACAAAAGCTTCCGTTACTATGGTAATGCGACAAGCGTCAAGCGCTTTCAGTACAATGTGTGTTAGAGCCTTGTGTATCCGCTGACATGCAGTAATGTAACTAGAATTCCACCTCACCGCCTGCAATGAACCTTTTAGAGCCCCTTCTTTTAGAGACTATTAGAAAGTTTTAAAATTTTCAAGCGATTTCTGTTTAATGTTTGTTAGGTTTGCAACTAACTTACTTGTTCATCAAATTATGTGTCACTTTTAGGAACCCTTGGATATCTGTCCCTCCCACGCAAAGTGTATCTCGTGGTACTGTAGTTACACCCCTGATATTGTATAACCTGCAAAAAGTATGTTGAAAATACGAGGGTTAAATCATAAGATATGACAACAATTTTTTTTCTATCTAATGGGGGATAACAGGACAGATCGAAGATACACGTTGGAAACCTTAGGACGTACTGCGGAGTGGTCGCACCAGATGGTGTATGTGAGTAGAGCTGCATGTCTGAGCACACCCGAAGTTTAGTTGGTGAGCGACAGTGGTCAGTAATGAAGGTCACGAAAAGTGAATAACCTGCATATGTGAAAGTAGCAGTTCTCCCCTGCAGGAATACACGGGAATGTCACTACGTGCGGGAAGCACTAGGTGCGCGTGCCCTACCCTATCGAACAGTGGCGAGGTTACTTGGCAGCGAACAGAACACCCACTGCGCGGCAGACCGGCAGTAGACACTTTGACCCGTTTGAAAGCCGCTTTCCAGCTCACCACTGTTCGATAGTGTAGGGCACTCACCCAGTGTTCCCGGTAACTCTGTGTGGCATTCCCGTGCATTCCTGCCGCGGACAAATGCTACTTTCACATACGCACGTTGTTCACTCTTCGTGACCTCCATTCCTAACCACTGTCGCTCACCTACTGAACTTCGGGGTGTGCTCAGACATGCAGCTCTACTAGCATACACCATCTGGTGGGGCCACTCGACAGTGGATGCCATAAGATTTCGAATGTTTATCTTCGATCTGTCCGGTTATCCCCCATTCGAAAATAAAACATAGTTGCCATGACTTGTGATTTAACGCTCGTATAACCATTCAGAATTATATATTAATTTCTATGATATTTTCATTTCTTTACTTATGATTTCCAGTGCATTCTACACAGGCTACGAAAGAATAACATTCGAAATTTAAGTGAATATAACAGCATTTTTGCTTTAAATAGGATATTGAAGTACTGGTGGTATCAAAATGTCGTTAATATATATTTACTTGCTATTCAATTCTGTACTTTTGCATGGTTTTCTTAACACAAGTGTTTTAAAACAGCTATTTATATAAAACATAACGTTATATTAGTCAAACTACTTATGTAAGTCCGATAATAGTGATTCTAAATTGTTGTTTTATAGTAAATGTTACGGAAAATTGAAAATAAATGCTTACCGTATGCATATTATTTATAATTCTATTCATTATTTTAACAATAGGCATTTTATTTTCTCATATTCATGTTTCCATGGTAAGCATGTAGCTTAACAACCAGGGATAGAATTAAAGGTGGAAAGGAAGCTAAAGCTGGGGAATTTCCGTGGCTAGTAGGAATACGAAAAAATGGTGTGTTGGATTGTGCAGGATCACTTATCAACGATAGATACGTGCTCACAGCTGGACATTGTATGTTTGAGTAAGTACGATGCTTATATTATTGATCGTTTACTACATTGTGGTTCAGGGTCTAAGGAACTGTCAGCTAAACGAGTTAAATAAAATAAATAAATAATCAAGGGAAATATAAATAAATTGCTTATTGCAGAAAGGCACTATGTCCACTTTTTGACGAATTTAAGTTCCACCGAATTTAAATTCTTTAGATGTAAGAACACCTACAACAATAAGCGAGAAATCCGAATGTAAAGTTTTCGTTGAGTGTAAAAGGACCCTATGTCCAGGACATGAGGCGTTTCTGCACTCAACAGTTCGCATTTTTGGATAATATTTCTCAAAATTTGGTATCCTGCTGGCGCCACAATAGGCAATTTGTGTTGATCAACAGTACATCAGAACGGAATATGTTATTTTTTACAATAATAGTTCGTCAGCATTTTTGTATGTTTGTATTAACACTTATTTCTCAGCACTTCTATACATTAGGGAATATTTCATAGTTGCATGCCTTACTTTTTCAACAAGACACTGATTGTAACTGTGCGCTTTCGTTCACATTAGAATGTATAAACAATTATAAACTAGATATTTTTCCCCCACCAGCTACCTGTTGATTGCAGAAAGGATCCAAGTCCAAGCAGAATAAGTGATATTTTCCCAGTTATTAATAACCTTACATTGTTGATTCTGTACTTCTTATTAGCAACTAATGTAATCTTTCGAATGGCAGTAGTCGGCCAACAATATATGACTGATGCAATAGTGTATACAGTTTTTATCATTTTCTCAAAGCTAGGTAAAATGGACATCGGGCCTTTATGCACTCACCGATTCAAATGAATCCTCCAATATGAAAGAAAACTAAGTCAAAGAAAAAGAATGTTTTGACTCTTAAATCTATGCAAGAGAGCATGTTCCATCATATTTATTAAATAGAACCATGAAAAACCTTTCGATTATGCTAATTAAATACAATCAGATTTACAGTGAATGTTAAAATTCACAGAGTCTTTGGCTTGGTTCCCTTACGAAGTACCAAGCAATATTTTGATTCATTGACAAACGCGATATCTGAATTAGGTAGAATCTGTTCTCGATACGTAGAATTTGTGGATTCGTCTAACTATTCTGTGAATACTGATACTGAAGTTGACTGGACTTATGTTGTACGAAAATTAGATTTTTTTATATATATATATATATATATATATTGATTGGCGATCATCTGGGAATATAAGTGTGCCCAGAGAATTTGGAATATTTTTACTCGTGCATTTATAGGCATTCATGCCCATGCACTTACAATCCTTTTTTAATGCACTGCTTAAACTAACACAATAAAAAAAATGTTGATTAGATTCCGAACGTCTGCGCTAAATTTATTATTTTCTACTTGTAATATCCCTATTAGCGTTGAAAAAAACTACGAGTAATATAAATTTATCAACATGTATGTCACACCCCTGACTCAAAATACTTTTAGGATAAAATACTGGTTTGGATAAAAAAGTAAAACAAGTTCAAGAAAGTGCAGAATTTTAAAAACAAACTATATTTTGTTACCAACAGAAGTAGCATTATTTAGCAATGATTACAAAATTATCTAGATATACATTTGTTAATTGTGATCGAAACATGTACTTTTTAACTTAAACTTCACCAAAGTGTTCATATTAACATAAGTCTACGCTAAAGGGAACAAAGACTCTTTCTGAAATTTCACCGGAAGTCACAACGCGTTGAGTTTTTGAATACCTACAATTGTGAAAAAATATTTTCATTACACTCATAATAGAACCAGGAAAGCAATAGTAACATGTATAATATCAAATTAAATAGAAACTTGTATGCTTTCCTGAAAAGTTGTTCTTCACTTAGTTTGCTGCAACATTTGAGGATTCAATTATCTGCTACCACATCTCAATTAATTATCTTATCCTGTTAAAGAAACATAATAATTTGTTTATTTATAGAATAAGATTGCCTGTATTTCTGAATGTGAACAATACACCATTCACAGCTATTTATTATACGGACATCCAAATTTAAGTAGGGCTAATTAAATGATACAAAAGTAAAACGGTTACGTACCTGCTAGACATGTCAGTATTCAAATAACCTGCTGCACTGAAGTGCATCTTTCGTAAGGTTATTGAATATGTTTTATCTTTTTTGAAAGAAGACTTTTCGTTGTGTGCGTATCCAGTCTAGAGTAATATCAAAAGAGAATCATTGATCTAACAATGATGTACCTACACGTGTATGCACATACTGGTGATAGTTAAGGCGCAACTCAATTGTTTGAGGATGTGCATGGCCTTGTTATACATATGTAGCCTTTTACCTTGTGATAAGTTAATTTTCACAAAGTTATAAGCTCAACCCACACTCACATTCATTTGTTAAGGGATTGTCTGCCCTGTAATGTGTATTCTGTTCTTCCCGATCACGTTTACCGTTTCCATGTTTACCGATGTCACAGAAGATCATAGCAATTTTGCACGCTATTTATTTTCAACACGGCTTCTCCCACCCGGATAACTATACTTCTTTTGAACACCTGGGTTAAGGGCAAATATTGTTCTGAAAGTTGTCAGTAAAACCTCTTCAAAATTTTAGAGGTTTGGATCCATTTTCCCACTGCAAACTTAGTGATAATTCCTTGTTCCACAGATTTCGACACTTCCTACTCACTAAAAGCTATCACGGGCGTTACGTGTCAACAACAAGGTCGATCTGGCAATGCATTGATGATAATATATGAGAGTGGGAATATCGAATGTTCATTTTTTCAACATTTGTCTGCCCTGTAGCGTGTTCATTGTTCTTCCAACTAGCATTCGCCGTTTAAATGGTTTGCGATGTCATTGAAGATTGAAGGAATCTGTTATGTTATTTTCATGATACGTCACCTACCTGACTGGCTTTACTCCAGGTGTTTACCTGGGTTACTGACAAATATTGTTCCCAATGTTGACTGTAAATACCCGTCAAAATTTGTGAACCTAGGATTTCCCTCCCCACTGAAAACGAAAATTCTTTTGTCCCACGAAATAACGGCGAAATTCTTACTGCTCATTGAACGATCTCACTTACGCCACACCCGGTTGACAAGGTAGAGCTCCCACTAGATTTTTGGTAATATGTTTCAGTGGAAATATCAAACGATTTAGCGCGCAAAAGATCCAGCGTTTCGAGTCGTATTTGAATGCCCTTGTAAGTATTTTTTCAATCGCTTTAATGATTTTAGTGACATATACACATATGTAAAAATTGCGCTAAAATTGAGTGGGGCAAGCTAAAATGCTGTAAAACATTGCTGACGTAATTGCAGTTGCTGTTTAGCACGTAGAGTACATAATTCGCTCAGTTTACACGCTCGTCGCCGCAGTAAGGATCCCGGAACTCGGAAACGGAAAATGGGAAGATACGAGACGAACCTGACCTTACCTAACCTACCTAAACCGTGGTCACTAATAATGCAAGAAAGCAAATATTAATAATAAATATGAACAGATATAATTGTATTTTGAAAGAAGAAAAACGAAAGTCGAAAGATACATAACCGAACCTAACACTTTGGGCAACCCCCAAAATTCAAGATGGAGTCCGCGAGTAATGTCACTGTTCAATGCGTTGTGCCGTATTACATTAATGTCATATAACACACCCAAACTTTGGTATTAAGTATTTTTATCGCTAGTAACTTTGAAGTAGAGCATTGAAGATGAAAGTGGCTGATGACATATTTTTACCGTTGCGCAACTCCCACAATTCAAGATGGATTCCGCCAATAACGTCACTCTTCGACGCATTGTGTTATACCACTGGATAATGTCAAATGACAAAGCCAAAATTATGGTGTTAAGTATTTTATCTCTTAACTTTAAAGTAGTGCCTATTTGAGATGAAAATGGCTAACACAATTTGAAGATGATGTCCGTGGATAATGTGTCTGTTCAACTCATTGAGAGCAAAAAATTTCATGCTATATGAGAGAAAAATTTCACATGGTACACCCACAATTTTGATATTAAGTATTTTTTATCGTTACTAACTTTGATGTAGAGTTTATTTGGGATGAAAATGGCTTCTGACTTTTAAAACACCCGCAGTTCAGGCTGGCAGCAGACATAATGCCACTGCTCAACGCCTGGTGTTATATGATTGAATCATATATCATATTAGTTATTGTATTTCAACATTATTTTAGGATGCCAATATAATATCTCCATTGTTAGATGATGTGCTCATAAAGCGAATTTTCTAAAGAAATGAAAGAGATAAGGGCAAAGAAAGAAGGTATGTATAAGATCCACGAATTAACTCTCTACTTCTTCGCCGCAGTGCACATTAACTAACCTCGCTACATCCTAGTGCAGTTCAGGTCCATGAAAATATATCCTTCTACCATTGAGGATCGTTATTTAAATAGAAGTGCCATTTTGCATGATTCTTGTTTTCGGAATGCTTTGGGGATCGATATATGGATAGATACATCATTCATGACATAGGGTAACATGCAAGGGTGAATCATCGTCACTATTCTCACTTTTCATTCCCGAAACCTGCAGAACAAAATACGTTTCCAGTCTTGCGCCAAACTCAAACGAAAAAAAAGAAATGCAACTGTTATAAGCAAACAGTAAAGATACAATGCAAGACAAGCACAAAGAGGAAATGAAGGTTAGAATTTCATCAGATGATGTGGATAAGAATGGAATACAGTATAAACTAAGCGGTTTAATCGACACTCTACATCTTAAAACTGATCTAGTTTACATTGTAAACATAGCGACTCGGGTGATCTTTAATTGTTATTATTATTTAACGATTGGAAGGAAGCAAATTGAAAGTTTTGAACATCAAGCTTTCTCTTGTAAATACCAAAGCTCGTTGTACTTGGATCCAGTGGCGCCTATTGTTTTTGTGTCGGGGGACAAGATTATTTAAGAACTACCTTTTATGATATATCTGTTTCCAAGCGTAGATATTACCTTATACTCTGGTTATACGTAATCAGTAATTCCGCCAGACCCCCTCTGGGAGTATCACCCCGAAATCCTCAAAAGCACACCAATTAGGAAATGTGCGGTCAAAAATAGACATAAAACGTGCAAAACTCCACTAACAATTTCCCAATTCTGTCTTTACATCCCCCAAATTAAAATTCTGGCTGAATCCCTGTATGTAATTTACATGCTTCTCTTCGCTGTTAATATGATATAGCTAAAAGCAAGTAACAATCATGTCTGATATAAACAAAAGAAGGAAATTTTAGTTGTTAGTTTTTGTAGCAGCAGATGAAAAACTCTTATGTATCAAACGGTAAAAATGTCTTGGCTTCATTTTCAAAATCATTAACAAGATCGTCAACGGAAATTTTATTAGCCGTTTTCTCCTGCAAAGCCAGAGCATCTACGTGTCGAGTTGATCATCAGAAATTGATGACCGAAAGTATTTTTTAATCTTTTAAGAACAGAAAAAACAATATGCTTTAGAGGCAGTGGTAATCGGCAGTAACAAAAATCCGAATAACAAGAATAAATAGTCGATTAAAGACGTCTTCTCCCGAATCAGAAGAATAATTAGTCCATTAAGGCAGTCTTCTCCCGAATAACAAGAATAAATAGTCGAATAAGGCAATCTTCTATTCTAAGGGCAATATTGAATTCAGTGTCTTGAGATGGACACCACTACATAATCTGGATTTAAGTCCGACTATAGCCAGGAATCTTAAATCCGCTGACACTGAGGGCGACTAGTAGAAGAAGAGACTCAGTAAATAAGTTGACAACGAAATAGAAAATTAGCTTAGAATCTTGTCGGTAAGAAACCCCAGAAGAACACAATCAACTAACTGATAATTTTCCTCATGTCACAGGCAAAGTAAACATTACGTTGGCAAAACTCTTACAATGATGTGAACCCACAACTTGAATAAAAGTTGTATCTACACTTAGAAATATAAAAAAGAAGAAAAATTATTTCTACATTGAACCCAATAAACTGGGGAAACCAAAGCAAAGACAATATCACTGGGCTTTCTCTCTCTCTCTCAAAAAAAAAAAAACAATAACAAAAAACATCATTTTCAGCTCTCATAGAGAGGGAAGACAAAACTTCAAAAGGCAAAGACTTCACTTAAGGCAATCAAACCTTTTCAGGAAAACCAGAACTTGTTAGACACACGAAATTCAACTTCAAATTCAAATTCAAATTCAACTGGTAATTCTGTCTCCCACAACATATATGCCTTAGGCATCCTGGGATATGAAACAAAGACTGCCCTCCAACATATACACGTCTAGTCCATCCAATATAAAAATATATCCATGGACAAATATATAACCGGGTAGGGTTAAAATTGAACTGAATAAACAGACACTTAGGCACTACATTACCAATATTGATAAAACAATCTTACATGACGCAAGCTGTCCTGTTATCTGGTAGTTTGGCAAAACATAATTCTCAAAAGTACGTTCCGAAAAAGGCCCCTGCTATGGTTTACGCTGCTGCTTACTACACACGCTCTAATGTAACAAGTGCGTAGAAAATCAACAATGTACCGAGACAAACCCAAAGTAAAAGTAAATCAAATTAATTATTTTAAAAATTACGAAAGCTAGACATTTTCAACATAATAGACTCATTAATTTTAAGATTTCCAATTTGTTGCTTACAACGAATTAACAAATAATCTTCTTTAAAATATTTAATTTCTATTTCACTTTTCCTTCATTTTACCATTTTAATCAAAATATTTGTGTTATTGCGGCTTGGCATCAAGCAGGCAAGCAATTTCGCGACATATTAGTATGCCAGCAAACACCTTTTGAGTATCACTTTTATGATAAATCTAGTCTTTGGACCGGTACCACACAGGATTTCTCGGCAGTTTAAGTATAGCTCCAATCAAACGTAATCCAGAATTATTCTTGAGCGATACTGATATGGAAAGAAAAGAGTATGTACATAGAAACTCCATTACAGAAGACGAAGATAAACAAACGCCCGGCATAAAAACACATTATATGCAAGGGTAAAAATATTTCTTCTAATATTTTTCTCATTTTCGATTTTTTGTATGAGGTCAGCGCCATATTAATTACTATAACAGAGAATTGAAGTTCATTAACCCACATTGCGTAGCGCGTTACAAGTGGTTGTTTTAGTTCGACATTTAGTTCCCAACTCCTACAAAAAATCGAAATCGAGAAAATAATACCATTGTTGCTTACATTTCAGTGTTTTGGGTTGGTTTAATTATTTAAAGATTCTTTCTTACGTTTTAGTAAGCTTATATTCTCAAGCTCATGGGAACAATTGCCCATCGCCTACCCCGTAAATGACGACTCTGCTTGGATACAAAGCAAATAAACACACTCCAGTTGACTATTGATTGATAGAGGCATCATTTTCCCCCAAATAATTGTATTGGAGGCTAGCTCCCGAACAGTAGTTACGAAGTATGTTCTCCCTTATGAGCTAGAACCAGTGGCAACGTAGAAGTTTAAAGGCAATGCCCTATTTATTAATGAAAATGAAGGCCAATGTTAAATATATTAATGGTACCTTGGTATATTTAGGAAAATGATACTTGTGATGCAATTAACTTTTCAGGCTTACTGTTCTCACTTTTTAATATGTTACTTATTAAGGTAGCTACAGAACTAGGAGACAGAGGAGTTGAATGAAACAATAAAATGCAGCAGATATTTTAATCTCAACCACATTCTTTTATATATATATATTGACGGACTCCATCTTAAATTATTGGAGCTTCCCAAAGGCGACAAAATGTCATCAGCAATTTTCATACTTAATACTTAATACTTAATACCGATGTTTGGGTGTTTTCTATGACATTATTCACTCATATGGTACAATGCATTCAACAGTAACGTTATTAGCAGACTCAACCTTAAATTATGAGAATTGCCTAACAGCAGCAACATGTTTCAGCAATTTTCATCTTAAATTGACTCTACTTCAAAGTTGCTAATGATACCAAACTATAGTTCCAAACTATAAATACCTTATATGACATTATTTAGTCATATGCCAAAATGCATGGGACAGTGAAGGCATCGGCGAACATCATCTTGAATTGTTTGAGTTGCCCAAGGAAAATCATCCAATTCCGTCTCAAACAGATCCTACTTAAATGTTATCAACAATAAAGAAAACTATACAAAATTTTTGTTTATGACCCCACAGTTGCTGGACTTATCCACGATACGGCCTAGCTACGGTGATTTGGAACCTGTATTTACACTGCACGTGTGTTACGTAACAATGCTATGACATATCGACATTGTAAGTTTCATAATGTGCCCTTGCTTACTTTAAGAAGCGAAGCATGTATTTTTTATCCACGAAACCCCTTGTACAAGAATTTTGTTTTTTATTTCGTTTCAGTCGCGCAGTACAAGATTTAGACGTTGTGATCGGACCTAATATCGTAAGAAATTTGGAAGAAAATAACGTAATAAGAACAGTTCAAAGAACAATTCTGTATGAACACTTCCTAAATGGTAGTTCAGTTGACGAGCATGATCTTGGGTTACTTCAGCTTGAGAAACCAGTTGATTTTTCGAAAGGAATTGTGCCTATTTGCCTGCCATCAAAAGGTAAGAAATTAAGGTAACAGACAATTTATATAATTAGTACTTAGATCTTTAGAATGCTTATTAGGTCTAATAATTTTACGTTTTTAAACTTCTAATTACTAACGCTGTGTTTCATAATTCGTAAATAGAAATCGAATTATTTGTAACTTAATTTAATTGAATTAATGGTAACTTAATAACATAGCACAGTTATTGTTTTAAATGGCTAATGCAGAGTATATGCAATCAAAAGTACTCGTTTCGGCTTGGACGGGTGTAGGATGGAACGGTTTTTCAAGGCATTTGTTTTTTAGAATCAGAAAAATCTGGGTGCCAAATTTTCCACTTTCAATTTCGCGTATTTTTTCAATATGCGGACACCAATTTCAATGGGTCTGTAAGTCTAATGTAAGCACTTTTAAGGAAATAGTCCTCTGTTTAATCTCATAAATACACGCATGGAACGTCCAAATATATTCTCTAATTGTTCTGAAGGTCTTACAATACGTTTTTGTATATTTTACAGTGTTAAGTGAGACATGTACACCGTACTTTCCACTCACATCAGTGGTATATTCTGTGTTCTCTTAAGTATGTCTCCCCATATACAATGGGTTTTCTCTGTGAGTTGTGGAGTAGTGCAGACCCCTTCAGTCGTGTATTCTGAAACTCCAGACCAACGTCTACAAGGTTCTTGGTTCTTCCGGTTGGAATGTGAAATGTTGTAGATTTTACCAACTTAAGAGCTAATGTAATTGTCACTAGCAGAAGATATAAGTTACTAAAACTGTCCCAAAATACAGAGGTTACCGAAGTTCTTTATCGTGTAGTGGTTTAATATTCCGTTTGTGTATACGAGTGGGTTCTAGTTTGCAGTATTTTCTTACTATTTAGAAGCTTAAATCCTAAGCGGTTTTTGTGAATGGGTGTGTGTGCATTATGTGCACATTTGCATACATCTCCCACTGACTGTTAGATTATTCTCTAGAATACTATATAACAAACCGCTTTTATATGTTTGTACGTAAACAAGTGCGTTGGCAAGGGGGGCACTTGCCTTCTCCCTGGATTTCATATTTTATAATTTTTCCATTCTATTTTCATGTATTTGTTGTATGTTTTTATGCTTTGCATTACGTGTATTCCATAAGACGTGCTTGGGATGCTGCCGTCATATTTCCTGATTTATTGTCACAATCACCTTAATATATGTAAATACAAATACGGCAATTTACACGGGCAAAACATACTTTGTGAAAAAATCAAAATTAAAACACGACTGGTATTATTGTACACTATAGGCAAAAAGATTGTCGCATGTCTTTAGAGAATATTTCTCAAATTTCCAGCGATTTCCCACGCAGAGGGACTTATCGCGCAGTAATGGGAAGTTCCCTGGCACTCAAAAGTATAGACATAATCCGATATTAAAGCCCATTACAGAACAATTGTGATATTGTACTTTTATTCATAAATAAATATGTAATTACAAATCAAAGCGAAGGTTTTAAAATAATAATAATAAACCGGACACTGAATATGATATCAGTTCATAGTCTTAGTTTGAAATCTAGTAAAATAAAAACTATCTAATATTTAACAGACTAGATAAATTGTTATCTGTGTAATCATAATGAAGTTTCGTTTGTCACGGGTTCAAATCCTGGTCGTCGAAAATATATATATATTTTTTTTTTAATTGTAGATATTATTATGGGTAATCTTCACTTTTATAGTTTTTTCGTTTAATATCTAATTCAAATATGATACTTTTATATTTTACTGTTAATTTGACAGTTATTTTTATGAAATTTTCTACTATTCTTAGTAAGGAGGCGTGTTCTGAAATCCGATGTATTTCTTTTTAAAATAACCTAAGATTATAAAGTAATGTGTGTCTAAAATGTTCATCTGTAATTGCCACTACTTTCCCGACAAAATAAAAATTAATTAGATCTGAAGCTTTAAGTTACTTCTTGAGTCTAGGTCATATTAAGCAGGTTTACCTAGTAGTGGTTGTTGAAAGATCCCACTTGGTTTACCATCGATTGTATTAAATATTGCCGGTAGCGATAATACAGTGTAATCCAAAAATACAATTTCAATTACTTATTTATTACTTGCTTGTGGAAGTAACAGTGAATTTGAAATTCCATTGTATTGTCAAATTGGCTCCAGTAGAATCCGTTTACGGACTTCGCTGAAATGAAAATACGATTATCGTCCATGGTTGACTATTGTTAAATGGTTAAACAGTGAAGTTATAAATAAGCTTTAATTTCTAATGTGACCAAGGCTTTATTATTTCTAAAACTACGTATTACTTCTACGGCTACAACAATTTTAAGTCTCTTAATAGCAAAATGGACCTTCTATTCCCGATTATGGTGTCAGTCCGTGCCCATAAACAAAATCTCAGGAACTACAAGTTGTAGAGAGATGCTTGATATGTCGTTGGAAAAAAAAATCTTAGTTAGACTAACTCAAAGCTCCTGGAACCTTCTTGTTTGGTGCAGTGGTTCACTGTCACCAACCCATTTTCTAAAAAGAAATCAATTGTTCAAATTGTTTCCATTCAGTTAGACCAAGCTGCTCCAAACTTGGTGCTATGATGTACTAGAATGAGCGAAAAGCATTCGACGTTTTAAGCAATGAGGTTGTTGTAAAAGAAAGAAAGAAATTGAACTTTTGCTTTAACGTTATTGACATTGCCTCGAGAAGAGATATCGAAGTTGACAACGTTTCGTGAATTGAAGTATAGGTTGTCTGATGCGTGAATACAGCAGAATTGAATTAGTTGGTTAGCATTTTCAAATGCAAGATGGGCTTAAGTAAAGTTTATTTCCTTTGATTGGTGTTGTGGTTTATGAATATTTATTAAAATATTGATGCCATATAATTTTGGAAAGAACCTATGAACTGAAAGTATTCTGGAAAGGTGTATAGTAAATCTGATCTATATTCAGTTGCATTTTGATTATGTTTGGCGAATAGCTTAAGTGGATTCGGCATATAAATAATAAGAGATTTAATTTTAAAAAACATTACACTTTGCATTAACATTATTAGACTCAATACAAACATGCTAGAGAGCACATGTTGCCAAGCAACTCACTTATTAGGGATACAAGCCTAGTATATGTAGATCATCATTATATTTACATTGCTTCCATTATCTTAGTTATAGCAGCACAAAATTTGGCATCAAATTTATTTGGCTCAATACGGATATGCCATGTTCCCAGCTCCCCATGAATTCCGTTCTCAGTGTTGCCAGTCCATGGCATAAGCTGTAGAGTCATGCATTATATGCCATTCAAAAGGTCTTAGCTAGTCTAGCTCAGACCCGCTAAAACAGTTTGGATTGGTGTACTAGTTCAGTGTTGTTAGAACGTTTTAAATGTATAACCGATTATTGAAATTGCTTCAATTCAGTTACAGCTAGCTGCGCCAAACTAGGCATAAACATTGTTCAGCACAAGTACTGCTAATTGCCCCAAGCCCAAGCACTGCAGTTGTCAGCGTTACCAACCAATTTTATAAAATGTAATGTTTGCATGGTTAAAATGCTATCAAGGAACCAAATCCTTTGCGATTGTTAGTAGAATCGTAGATGTAACTTGTGTATGCTTCTACTATTACTTCTACTACTACTTCTACTACCACTACTACTATTACTACTACTACGTCTTTAATATGCGGGGAAAAAACAGATAGGTGGTGATAACGTAAAGACAACGAATCAGCCGCAGAAGTAATTCCAAGCGAAAGTTACGTCAGTATGGAGAGACAGTGGTTAATTTTGTATCTCACAGAAATAAAACAGCTTTTTAGCACGACTTTTGTAAGCTATTTCTGTGAAGTGCCAAATAGATTTGATCATGAGTATAATGAAAAAAAAATAATATAATCTGACTTGTCTTATCTGTTCCATGAATTCAGTAAAATGTTGAAATTGAAAAACAAAAATTAACCTAAAGTTTCGAAGCTATTTTTGTGACTTTTGTTGAATGTTGAGAAAGGAAGAATTATTTATAAGTAAAAATAAGATGTAAGACATATCACCTGAGAATGAAATCCGTGCCTCTCTACCAGTAACCCTACGCTATATTTTCAAAAGGAAGCAGGCACTTAAGAACGAGTGACTCTCAATATCATTTGCTTCAAAATCAAGGTTGAGGGAGAGAATTAAAACTTTTGGGAGATTAATACATTATAAATTTTAAACAAACCCATTTGTTTGTTTAGTGTTTATTTTAGGCGTTTTGGTTTTACTTTTAGAATTTTTACTATTAAATTATTATCCAGAATTTAGCAGGATTTGAATGATTATTTAGTTGAGGGCACGTTAAATATTTCTTGGGTGCAAAGTATTCATATATAAATAAAATACATATAATATTGAAACGTATGAATAAAATCTACATGATCATTTAAAATCCCAAATACTTCTGTATGTCTCCTTTGAGCGGCTTTCAAGTACTTCCCGTTGGGTTAAAAGGCTGAAATTCGGTATGAATCTGTGGATAGATTTGAATGTCGGGAAAATATTGCAATCAATCCGTTGCGTACGTCAACCTTAAACCTCAGGTATCAAAATTAAACTTTTCATTGATCTAAAATCTTAAATTTCCCATACAGATTGGTTTCAAAAGCCATACAACGCAACTTTCAAAACGTTTTATTTTATTATAATCAAAGATGATTTTGAAAAGAGGATAAATATGCAGAATATCTAACTAGGAAAACGCGTCATGAATTTAACCAATGTAATATTGACTTATTGCACTATTTCTGTCACGAATACCTAATTGTTGCTATTACTAAGAGATGGAGCTACTGCTGGTGCCTGCATTATGCTATATTGTTTATTCTCTCTCGTGTAAGCGTCTCACGCTTGGAAATTAATCACGTATTCCGGTAGAACATTAAGACATGGCATCAAAACGCTAAAGGTGTTGAAGAGATATCAATGCAACTTTCGTAATAAAAAAGTATCAAACCTATTTTGAAATAACGTATAATGAAAATAATCTAGCCTGACTGTTCTAACATATGACAATCAATTAGTAAAATGTCTAAAAACACAAAAGATGGAAGAGGGACATTGGTGAGCAGAAAGAAACAAAATGTAAAATTCTTTAAAAATATGGAAAGTTATTTGCAGTTTTAGAGTATCGAATCTGCAGTTATAGAGTATGTAGGTATGCAGTTGTACAGTAAAGGTGGGGTGCGTTTTACGACCCTTCATTTTGGAACTCCTGAATGTTTCGGACCAAATACAGACGAGCATGCTTTTTGCGGCCCGGAATACTAATGCATATTAAAGTGCCAATGTTGAACATATTAATACTAATAATTAGATTGATGCTTATAGATAAGACATGTAAGAAACTTAAAGATAAAATGACATTTATGGGAAGTGACAGCACTATGGATTACGCTCTTCACGATGTAAGATGCTTGTAGCATATTTCTGGTCTGCTCAAATTAACCAGTTTCATTTTAGGAGCAAGCTGCTACAATTTGAGATACAAGGGAATTATGGGTAATAGAAATGTATCCCCTGTCTATGAGAGACACATGGCGGATGTGGAATTAGCACTCTAAACATTCTCCATCAATGCCAAGAAGTGAGGTAGGGTGCTTGGACAACGCACGACCGCCTTTAATCTGTTAACTAATCACTTACAAGACTAAGTCACATTTACAAGCGATATAGTAACAATCGGCATGGTGAACGGATGGTGGTTTACCATTGCGTACCACCGGACAAAAGAGAACGTGGGCTCCGAACAACTTATGTCCCTACCGTTTTGAATCCTTGATTACAAGATAGCGAGCGTTACCACTCACTCACAGGGAACATTGCACCCGAGGTTCCCAGAAATAACAAGGACACTCTGGCACTCAATTTAATAGGTGACCGAGTACGAGAAACACCTACAGTGTCCTGTCCGTGACTTTAACAGATTCAATTCGCAGTTAGATGCAATGAGCCACGACGACTCCCAATTCAATTTGGGAAACATCGCAATCCACTACTTTTCAATTTCACATACATATTGGTGTGGTAAACCAACTTCGTGGTAAACCACAGAATGTAATATAAATGAACGGGAGTGTCACGCACAGATATGACTTAATGCCGAACAAGCGGCAGCGAGGGAAAGCGGGCCAGTAAAAATCCGATTATATTTGCCAGGGTTTCATTCCGTCCGTGATTATTTCTCCTTATTTAGTGCTGTCTGCGTTAATTGCTGGATTGTGTGTGTACTGCATTTGGAAACTCAAGATACTATTGCTTATTTACGGGGATATTTTAAAAGTTGGTTTCCAAAATGGAAACTGTTACTGTAAGTTCGCTTTGTGTACCCTCAGAATTCCGAAAGACCGAGCGATGTTGCTAAATACCCAGTTAAGATGTACTATCGGTAATGAAATTATCTGGGTAAGATATCGCTGACTCTATAATACGTATATTGATCGTGAAACGCACGATTCATATTCCAGGGATTGCGCGATACTCTACCGTGGCAACTTTCTTGGCTTGCTGGACCACTTTCTTCGTGACTTACAGACTGGAGCGAACCTTGCTTTCCTACAAGGCAGAATCCCACACTTCTACGAACTTTGTTATTAACTTTTTATATAGGTTGGTAACCTCGCTGATACTAAGGTTTGTCCTCCGTATAAATTGCGATGTTCTCTTTGAAATTGGTCCGTGCTTTGGTGAACTAGACACAATCTTAGTCTGGTCTTTGGAGTTCTCTACAGGGTATTCTGACCCTTATTCTCTCCTGATCTCGAACCTGTAGTTCGGGGCAAGATAATGATGTATAGCAACTAGTGCAGTGTTCTAAAGCAATTCTCTTGCTTACCTCTCAACTTATCGTTTGACCTCGAGAAATCTGCCTTGTTACTGTTGGTAAAACTTTGGTAAACTTCACTTTTATATGGGCCTGTCTAGTACCTTTGGACTTCGGCCCGTCACGATTCGCCCTTTAACGATTAAAATCCACACCCATGCTCCTGCTGGGAGTCGAACCGGGGACCGTCCAGTCCTTATCCTACAACCATAGACCGCACTGCTACCCGGCCGGCTTGTTACTGTTGGCTTGCCTGGGGAATTCTTGGTGCGATCAACTCCACTTCTCTGCTTCTGCCTTTCCTGTATCTTTCTTGTACAACCTGCATGTCCGGTATGTCGTTCCGAGTGTCATTCAGCTTAGGTAGGTCCATGGAGAAGTTTTCATTTATGTCCACGTTGTACTAAAATGTACTGTTATTAAATATAAGTTTCCTAGCTAATGTCGGGTGTTTCTGATAGTTAGCTTACTAAGAAGTACACGTATGCAGCCCTCACTTTGTAGCAATTGAAAATCAACAGTAATTGATATTCTCGATAATTCATAGTTGTTCCAGGCAAATGCAACCCTGTGAGCTTGCAGCTATAGGCAACACTCCAAATATCTGTTGATGCTAATTTGTTATCTAGAAATCTGGACTTTCAGGACACGTTATGGGAGTTTATTGGGAGCAGCAGCTAGCAATGACAATTTAGTGCTGTGTAAATTTAAAACAAGTTGTACTGAGATATAACATTAATTGCCAACGTCAAACGAATATCCGTGAAAAAAAAGTCATATACCACGTAGGCCCATAGTGTGTTTAACTTACCAGGTGTATGCGTAAGTAGTTTCCGGTTTAACTAAGAGATGGCGCCAGCAAAAGTACGCAGCGTATTCATTTGACACATAAGTCATTTTGTTCGTCTGACATTAAACTACAAACACACACAAGTTGAGTCCGCCAAACACTAGCGTCTTTGTTTTATCGTTCAGTGATCATGTCGAAGTTTGTGTCTGAAAAAGAACATTTGCGACATGGTTTCGACAATTTAAATGTGGTGATTTCAATGTGAAAGACAGTGTGCGCTCTGGTGCGAAAACGAGCAATTGCAGGTGTTATTGGAGGATGACCCAACTCAAACTCAACAGCAATTGGCAAAAACATTAAATGTGTCACAAGAAAGAATCAGAAGACCTTTACGAGCAATGGGGAAGATCAATAAAATGGGTAAATGGGTCCCACACGATTTGAATGAACGTCAATTGGAAAACCGCAATGTCACTTGTAAAATGATGCTTCAACGCCACGAAAGAAAATCCTTTTTGTATCGAATTGTGACGGGTGATGAAAAATGGATTTATTTTGAAAACGCGAAGCGGAAAAAGTCGTGGCTTTCACCTGGCGAAGCCGGTCCTTCAACACCAAGGCAAAATCGCTTCGGCAAGAAGACCATGCTTTGTGTCTGGTGGAACCAGAGCGGTATTGTGTATTATGAACTCTTGAAGCCCGGCGAAACCGTTAATGCACAACGCTATCGAGAACAAATGATTAATTTAAATCACGCATTGATCGAAAGATGACCGGAATGGGCCGGAGGATATGGCAAAGTGATTGATTTACACGACAATGCACCGTCTCATACAGCAAAACCAGTAAAAGACACCTTGAAATCGCTTGGATGGGACATCCTTCCTCACCCGCCGTACTCCCCAGACCTGGCGCCATCTGACTATCACCTCTTCGCATCAATAGGACACGCGCTCGCAGAGCAGCACTTCAGCAATTTCGAAGACGTTGGAAAATGGCTTGACGAATGGTTTGCCGCAAAAGACCAGGAGTTTTCTGGCATGGTATGCATCAATTACGTGAAAGATGGGCGAAATGTGTAGAATCCGATGGCCAATATTTTGAAGAAAACAAAATTAATTTCCCTTGAAAGTTATGCATACACCTGGTATATCACCAGATTTCTAACGATGATTGGACGTGCATAATGGACGTATAATTGTCCGTTATTTGGTACGCAATGATTTGTCATTGATAATTTCATTCTACTCCTCATAAAGAACTTCTGCAATACAAAATACAACCATACATCGCAAATTATAAATCAATATTGGAATAACCGAAGGAGAACTAAAATTATTCAATATGTAATTTCGAAGATAATTTGGTACTAAAGAAGTATATTTTTTTAAAAAAAGAGACGAGTTTCTTTTTTTAAAAAAACAAACAAATAGATAAACATATATTTAAGCTGTATACACCATTTGAAATTGGTATCTGCTATGTAGGCAGACATATTGAAAATATACACGAGAATGAAAACGAAAATAAATGGCACCAAACTGTCCTGATTCTACACACCAAATACACAAATACAGCCAAAACGAATGCCACCCAGGAATTCTGCATACCTCGACATAACGTATTAGCAGGAATCTGAGAAAGTTCGTCAAAGATCATCTTTTGAGTTTTTCGGATATAGAAGGTAGACTATAGGATATCATGTACCTAAGGTGATCCCATAAGAAAAATTCCCATACGGTCCAATCAGGTAATGTTGGAAAGCATTGCATGGTTTCGAATTTGAAAGTTAATCGGTAGGCATGCAGCTGTCGTAGAGCTCAATGAAGTTACGTGGAATGTTGAATGTTGGCCAAACTTCTTGAACCCAGACATTCTCAAGAATGTGAGATAAGTGATTACGTTCCCGCAAAGAAACCCGAGAGACCATAGGTATATTAAAAATATAATATCCTTTACTGCCCCAAGAGCACAGATCTACCACACGCTTACTCTCTAGCTGTGTAAAGGAACCTTATATAACAGACGTGGACCTTACTCGGCTCAATAAATGAGATTGTGCTTATTGAAGGAGCAATTAAAAAAATAATATTATTCGCCCGATATGCGCAGCTTGCTCCCAGAATAATCGTCCTTCTCGTTCAACTTGGCGATCAGTTGCTCACAAAATTGTGTACGTTGTTTTAGATTGTTGGGTTTGCGGACTTTGGAACTTGTAGAGAAGGTACTTTAAATTTCGCGTCAATATTCGGTACAAATATGAGCAACGCAGTAGTAAAGAATCCGATTTTCTCGTTTATTTTAAGAAGAATGGAATACAAATAACATTCCTTTTAAACATAACTTAGATACTATATTGCTAATTTAATTTTTGCCAATCAAAATAAATAATAAAATTTTCTTAAAATAAAAAGTTTTTGGAAAAGATTTAAACGTCTGTTGATTTGGAACTTTGATAAGAAATAAAATTGTAAGTAAACTGGTAATAAAGGTAAATATAATTTTAATTAGTGGTGCACGTGCCTGAGGTTCGAACGTATGTCAGAGTGACGTGGACTCGAACTTGAACCACGTGCTTAAACTACAAAACTTTTATAATGTTAAATGCCCATAGGATGTTTAGAAATAGAGTTAGTATATTCAAATCAATGAATTCCCTTTTACGTAGAATAATCCTTTTTTACTCAAGTGGTCAACCGCAGTGACGAAACGTTTTCAGTTTACTATTAGTAATTTCTTACCGTTAAAATTGTATGGTCTCTAAGAAAATTACTTTAACATGAATCACAGGTAAGAGCACAGCACCTTTCGTAATTTCTTTAAAATTGCATTTCTCCTGGTTTTATGGATAAGAGTTTACCTTGTTCCAGACAACGCATTATAAGTATGCGTTTCTAAGACAAATCGAGTTTTAGTGTAGTGTTTGAAATAAATGTTGAGCTGATTCAAGATATTGTTTTGTTCGATGCGATCGTAACAGGCGAGTCAATGAAATAATATGCTCAAGAAGCAGTAGTCAATCCAGGTAAGCACCGTTGATTTTGGTGGCCATGTTACAAATAGACTTGCTTCTTGTACGCAAAATGTTTGACCAAATAAAATTATGGGCACCCCAATGATTACTATTGACAGTGTTATCTACTTGAATAGAAAACATCTTAAGCAAGGATAAGTATAAAAAGTCATTTTCATGTATATCTTTGTGTCAAACAATTAGTTGAAACAAACAGTATATATCATTGTCTTTTAGCTGACTTGTCATAAACATACGTAATTTCCATGGTTTCAAGTTGCATCGGATTTTTTTTTGTTAATTATTTATTGGAGAACCCATTTATTTGGACTCTGAAGGAAATATTTTATTGTCATATTATGATTCAGCAACACGGCACTCTAAATCAACTTTAAACAGAATATTAGCATAGACGAATTATGTTAACCATTGATATGCATTTTTAGTAAGTTGTTATGAAGACCTATATCTATGTTTTACATGTTTGCTGAGATGTACCTTTCAACAATTTAAATTTTAATTGAATTTCATTGTATTAACTTCAATTTCTGTAATTATTTTAAGACCATAGTATTCACATGCAACAACTAGACATAGCTGCCTGGGGACTGGCAGATAATGACGAACTCAGTGATGTGTTAATAAAAGCCAAGGTTATATCAAAGAACAGGGAAGAATGTATTGCATATTCTCACTATAAGGAAGAAGAAGTGCAAAAAGATCAGTTTTGTGCTTCGGGGTTACCTGGAGTTGACACCTGTGCGGTAAGTCTTCATTTATTTACAATATTTCATATTAAATATAGAACGAGAAAAATGTTGAACGATGTTGGAACCGTTAACGAGTTTCATAAAAATAAATGCGATACTACCACGAAACAAACTATCTTTACTAAAGTAGGTTCGAGCCAGTTGATTCGAACTATAAAATAACAAATTTTCTTTCCCCAAATATATGTTTGTGCTCTATATAGTGATATTAGTGTTCGACATAGGAAAATGCATGTAATGCGACATTTCAACCCTGACAAGAAGATATAACGAACCTTTCCTACCTCACTCATTAGGAGATGAATTTTTGAAATATCAATCCTGCAATATACACGAAAAACCAATAACTAACACTATGCCATGAATATAGGTGCTTCAAAGACAAGAAGCCGAAAGGTCATGGACCCCTCCGGAGGTCACCCCTCAACGTAAGTCCCCCCTCACCATCCAAACTGTAGGGTGATGTGGAGTGGAAGTGGAGGCCTATCTCCATGCTAGAGGGTGATGGGGAGTGGAGGTGGAGGGGCAGATCATCGCTGGGGTGGAGTGGTGGTGACCTCCGTGCTGGAGGGTGATGTGGAGTGGAGTTGGAGG